>OX467290.1:2198569-2220686 GCA_950108345.1 Malthinus flaveolus | reverse complement strand
AATGCATTTTTAACGTGGAATAACGTAAGGATATAGCTTGGGCTATAACCTTCCCTATTTAAAAGACTAATCTGCAAAATTTTAAATTTCAATTTTTAATTGAAAAAATCGTAAGGTTAACCCCTTACGATTTTTTTGGGCCAAAAAATGAAGGTTGTAGAAATGCATTTTGAACGTGGAATAACGTAAGGATATAGCTTGGGCTATAACCTTCCCTATTTAAAAGACTAATCTGCAAAATTTTAAATTTCAATTTTTAATTGAAAAAATCGTAAGGTTAACCCCTTACGATTTTTTTGGGCCAAAAAATGAAGGTTGTAGAAATGCATTTTGAACGTGGAATAACGTAAGGATATAGCTTGGGCTATAACCTTCCCTATTTAAAAGACTAATCTGCAAAATTTTAAATTTCAATTTTTAATTGAAAAAATCGTAAGGTTAACCCCTTACGATTTTTTTGGGCCAAAAAATGAAGGTTGTAGAAATGCATTTTGAACGTGGAATAACGTAAGGATATAGCTTGGGCTATAACCTTCCCTATTTAAAAGACTAATCTGCAAAATTTTAAATTTCAATTTTTAATTGAAAAAATCGTAAGGTTAACCCCTTACGATTTTTTTGGGCCAAAAAATGAAGGTTGTAGAAATGCATTTTTAACGTGGAATAACGTAAGGATATAGCTTGGGCTATAACCTTCCCTATTTAAAAGACTAATCTGCAAAATTTTAAATTTCAATTTTTAATTGAAAAAATCGTAAGGTTAACCCCTTACGATTTTTTTTGGCCAAAAAATGAAGGTTGTAGAAATGCATTTTTAACGTGGAATAACGTAAGGATATAGCTTGGGCTATAACCTTCCCTATTTAAAAGACTAATCTGCAAAATTTTAAATTTCAATTTTTAATTGAAAAAATCGTAAGGTTAACCCCTTACGATTTTTTTTGGCCAAAAAATGAAGGTTGTAGAAATGCATTTTTAACGTGGAATAACGTAAGGATATAGCTTGGGCTATAACCTTCCCTATTTAAAAGACTAATCTGCAAAATTTTAAATTTCAATTTTTAATTGAAAAAATCGTAAGGTTAACCCCTTACGATTTTTTTGGCCAAAAAATGAAGGTTGTAGAAATGCATTTTTAACGTGGAATAACGTAAGGATATAGCTTGGGCTATAACCTTCCCTATTTAAAAGACTAATCTGCAAAATTTTAAATTTCAATTTTTAATTGAAAAAATCGTAAGGTTAACCCCTTACGATTTTTTTTGGCCAAAAAATGAAGGTTGTAGAAATGCATTTTTAACGTGGAATAACGTAAGGATATAGCTTGGGCTATAACCTTCCCTATTTAAAAGACTAATCTGCAAAATTTTAAATTTCAATTTTTAATTGAAAAAATCGTAAGGTTAACCCCTTACGATTTTTTTTGGCCAAAAAATGAAGGTTGTAGAAATGCATTTTTAACGTGGAATAACGTAAGGATATAGCTTGGGCTATAACCTTCCCTATTTAAAAGAAGACTAATCTGCAAAAAATTTTAAATTTCAATTTTAATTGAAAAAATCGTAAGGTTAACCCCTTACGATTTTTTTGGCCACAAAATGAAGGTTGTAGAAATGCATTTTTAACGTGGAATAACGTAAGGATATAGCTTGGCTATAACCTTCCCTATTTAAAAGACTAATCTGCAAAATTTTAAATTTCAATTTTTAATTGAAAAAATCGTAAGGTTAACCCCTTACGATTTTTTTTTGGCCAAAAAATGAAGGTTGTAGAAATGCATTTTTAACGTGGAATAACGTAAGGATATAGCTTGGGCTATAACCTTCCCTATTTAAAAGACTAATCTGCAAAATTTTAAATTTCAATTTTTAATTGAAAAAATCGTAAGGTTAACCCTTACGATTTTTTTTGGCCAAAAAATGAAGGTTGTAGAAATGCATTTTTAACGTGGAATAACGTAAGGATATAGCTTGGGCTATAACCTTCCCTATTAAAAGACTAATCTGCAAAATTTTAAATTTCAATTTTTAATTGAAAAAATCGTAAGGTTAACCCCTTACGATTTTTTTTGGCCAAAAAATGAAGGTTGTAGAAATGCATTTTTAACGTGGAATAACGTAAGGATATAGCTTGGGCTATAACCTTCCCTATTTAAAAGACTAATCTGCAAAATTTTAAATTTCAATTTTTAATTGAAAAAATCGTAAGGTTAACCCCTTACGATTTTTTTTTGGCCAAAAAATGAAGGTTGTAGAAATGCATTTTTAACGTGGAATAACGTAAGGATATAGCTTGGGCTATAACCTTCCCTATTTAAAAGACTAATCTGCAAAATTTTAAATTTCAATTTTTAATTGAAAAAATCGTAAGGTTAACCCCTTACGATTTTTTTGGCCAAAAAATGAAGGTTGTAGAAATGCATTTTTAACGTGGAATAACGTAAGGATATAGCTTGGGCTATAACCTTCCCTATTTAAAAGACTAATCTGCAAAATTTTAAATTTCAATTTTTAATTGAAAAAATCGTAAGGTTAACCCCTTACGATTTTTTTTGGCCAAAAAATGAAGGTTGTAGAAATGCATTTTTAACGTGGAATAACGTAAGGATATAGCTTGGGCTATAACCTTCCCTATTTAAAAGACTAATCTGCAAAATTTTAAATTTCAATTTTTAATTGAAAAAATCGTAAGGTTAACCCCTTACGATTTTTTTTGGCCAAAAAATGAAGGTTGTAGAAATGCATTTTTAACGTGGAATAACGTAAGGATATAGCTTGGGCTATAACCTTCCCTATTTAAAAGACTAATCTGCAAAATTTTAAATTTCAATTTTTAATTGAAAAAATCGTAAGGTTAACCCCTTACGATTTTTTTTGGCCAAAAAATGAAGGTTGTAGAAATGCATTTTTAACGTGGAATAACGTAAGGATATAGCTTGGGCTATAACCTTCCCTATTTAAAAGACTAATCTGCAAAATTTTAAATTTCAATTTTTAATTGAAAAAATCGTAAGGTTAACCCCTTACGATTTTTTTTGGCCAAAAAATGAAGGTTGTAGAAATGCATTTTTAACGTGGAATAACGTAAGGATATAGCTTGGGCTATAACCTTCCCTATTTAAAAGACTAATCTGCAAAATTTTAAATTTCAATTTTTAATTGAAAAAATCGTAAGGTTAACCCCTTACGATTTTTTTTGGCCAAAAAATGAAGGTTGTAGAAATGCATTTTTAACGTGGAATAACGTAAGGATATAGCTTGGGCTATAACCTTCCCTATTTAAAAGACTAATCTGCAAAATTTTAAATTTCAATTTTTAATTGAAAAAATCGTAAGGTTAACCCCTTACGATTTTTTTTGGCCAAAAAATGAAGGTTGTAGAAATGCATTTTTAACGTGGAATAACGTAAGGATATAGCTTGGGCTATAACCTTCCCTATTTAAAAGACTAATCTGCAAAATTTTAAATTTCAATTTTTAATTGAAAAAATCGTAAGGTTAACCCCTTACGATTTTTTTTGGCCAAAAAATGAAGGTTGTAGAAATGCATTTTTAACGTGGAATAACGTAAGGATATAGCTTGGGCTATAACCTTCCCTATTTAAAAGACTAATCTGCAAAATTTTAAATTTCAATTTTTAATTGAAAAAATCGTAAGGTTAACCCCTTACGATTTTTTTTGGCCAAAAAATGAAGGTTGTAGAAATGCATTTTTAACGTGGAATAACGTAAGGATATAGCTTGGGCTATAACCTTCCCTATTTAAAAGACTAATCTGCAAAATTTTAAATTTCAATTTTTAATTGAAAAAATCGTAAGGTTAACCCCTTACGATTTTTTTTGGCCAAAAATGAAGGTTGTAGAAATGCATTTTTAACGTGGAATAACGTAAGGATATAGCTTGGGCTATAACCTTCCCTATTTAAAAGACTAATCTGCAAAATTTTAAATTTCAATTTTTAATTGAAAAAATCGTAAGGTTAACCCCTTACGATTTTTTTTGGCCAAAAAATGAAGGTTGTAGAAATGCATTTTTAACGTGGAATAACGTAAGGATATAGCTTGGGCTATAACCTTCCCTATTTAAAAGACTAATCTGCAAAATTTTAAATTTCAATTTTTAATTGAAAAAATCGTAAGGTTAACCCCTTACGATTTTTTTTGGCCAAAAAATGAAGGTTGTAGAAATGCATTTTTAACGTGGAATAACGTAAGGATATAGCTTGGGCTATAACCTTCCCTATTTAAAAGACTAATCTGCAAAATTTTAAATTTCAATTTTTAATTGAAAAAATCGTAAGGTTAACCCCTTACGATTTTTTTTGGCCAAAAAATGAAGGTTGTAGAAATGCATTTTTAACGTGGAATAACGTAAGGATATAGCTTGGGCTATAACCTTCCCTATTTAAAAGACTAATCTGCAAAATTTTAAATTTCAATTTTTAATTGAAAAAATCGTAAGGTTAACCCCTTACGATTTTTTTGGGCCAAAAAATGAAGGTTGTAGAAATGCATTTTTAACGTGGAATAACGTAAGGATATAGCTTGGGCTATAACCTTCCCTATTTAAAAGACTAATCTGCAAAATTTTAAATTTCAATTTTTAATTGAAAAAATCGTAAGGTTAACCCCTTACGATTTTTTTGGGCCAAAAAATGAAGGTTGTAGAAATGCATTTTTAACGTGGAATAACGTAAGGATATAGCTTGGGCTATAACCTTCCCTATTTAAAAGACTAATCTGCAAAATTTTAAATTTCAATTTTTAATTGAAAAAATCGTAAGGTTAACCCCTTACGATTTTTTTGGGCCAAAAAATGAAGGTTGTAGAAATGCATTTTTAACGTGGAATAACGTAAGGATATAGCTTGGGCTATAACCTTCCCTATTTAAAAGACTAATCTGCAAAATTTTAAATTTCAATTTTTAATTGAAAAAATCGTAAGGTTAACCCCTTACGATTTTTTTTGGCCAAAAAATGAAGGTTGTAGAAATGCATTTTTAACGTGGAATAACGTAAGGATATAGCTTGGGCTATAATAATAATAATAATAATAATAATATATTTTATTGAATGCAACACAACACTATACAGACAAATTACGAAAAAACGAAACAGTAAAAGCACATCAATTGCATCCAATAGGCAAGAGATCGGCAGTGCCGTTTTTCACTTTTTCACCTTCCCTATTTAAAAGACTAATCTGCAAAATTTTAAATTTCAATTTTTAATTGAAAAAATCGTAAGGTTAACCCCTTACGATTTTTTTGGGCCAAAAAATGAAGGTTGTAGAAATGCATTTTTAACGTGGAATAACGTAAGGATATAGCTTGGGCTATAACCTTCCCTATTTAAAAGACTAATCTGCAAAATTTTAAATTTCAATTTTTAATTGAAAAAATCGTAAGGTTAACCCCTTACGATTTTTTTGGGCCAAAAAATGAAGGTTGTAGAAATGCATTTTTAACGTGGAATAACGTAAGGATATAGCTTGGGCTATAACCTTCCCTATTTAAAAGACTAATCTGCAAAATTTTAAATTTCAATTTTTAATTGAAAAAATCGTAAGGTTAACCCCTTACGATTTTTTTGGGCCAAAAAATGAAGGTTGTAGAAATGCATTTTTAACGTGGAATAACGTAAGGATATAGCTTGGGCTATAACCTTCCCTATTTAAAAGACTAATCTGCAAAATTTTAAATTTCAATTTTTAATTGAAAAAATCGTAAGGTTAACCCCTTACGATTTTTTTTGGCCAAAAAATGAAGGTTGTAGAAATGCATTTTTAACGTGGAATAACGTAAGGATATAGCTTGGGCTATAATAATAATAATAATAATAATAATATATTTTATTGAATGCAACACAACACTATACAGACAAATTACGAAAAAACGAAACAGTAAAAGCACATCAATTGCATCCAATAGGCAAGAGATCGGCAGTGCCGTTTTTCACTTTTTCACCTTCCCTATTTAAAAGACTAATCTGCAAAATTTTAAATTTCAATTTTTAATTGAAAAAATCGTAAGGTTAACCCCTTACGATTTTTTTGGGCCAAAAAATGAAGGTTGTAGAAATGCATTTTTAACGTGGAATAACGTAAGGATATAGCTTGGGCTATAACCTTCCCTATTTAAAAGACTAATCTGCAAAATTTTAAATTTCAATTTTTAATTGAAAAAATCGTAAGGTTAACCCCTTACGATTTTTTTTGGCCAAAAAATGAAGGTTGTAGAAATGCATTTTTAACGTGGAATAACGTAAGGATATAGCTTGGGCTATAACCTTCCCTATTTAAAAGACTAATCTGCAAAATTTTAAATTTCAATTTTTAATTGAAAAAATCGTAAGGTTAACCCCTTACGATTTTTTTGGGCCAAAAAATGAAGGTTGTAGAAATGCATTTTTAACGTGGAATAACGTAAGGATATAGCTTGGGCTATAACCTTCCCTATTTAAAAGACTAATCTGCAAAATTTTAAATTTCAATTTTTAATTGAAAAAATCGTAAGGTTAACCCCTTACGATTTTTTTTGGCCAAAAAATGAAGGTTGTAGAAATGCATTTTTAACGTGGAATAACGTAAGGATATAGCTTGGGCTATAACCTTCCCTATTTAAAAGACTAATCTGCAAAATTTTAAATTTCAATTTTTAATTGAAAAAATCGTAAGGTTAACCCCTTACGATTTTTTTTGGCCAAAAAATGAAGGTTGTAGAAATGCATTTTTAACGTGGAATAACGTAAGGATATAGCTTGGGCTATAACCTTCCCTATTTAAAAGACTAATCTGCAAAATTTTAAATTTCAATTTTTAATTGAAAAAATCGTAAGGTTAACCCCTTACGATTTTTTTGGGCCAAAAAATGAAGGTTGTAGAAATGCATTTTTAACGTGGAATAACGTAAGGATATAGCTTGGGCTATAACCTTCCCTATTTAAAAGACTAATCTGCAAAATTTTAAATTTCAATTTTTAATTGAAAAAATCGTAAGGTTAACCCCTTACGATTTTTTTTGGCCAAAAAATGAAGGTTGTAGAAATGCATTTTTAACGTGGAATAACGTAAGGATATAGCTTGGGCTATAACCTTCCCTATTTAAAAGACTAATCTGCAAAATTTTAAATTTCAATTTTTAATTGAAAAAATCGTAAGGTTAACCCCTTACGATTTTTTTTGGCCAAAAAATGAAGGTTGTAGAAATGCATTTTTAACGTGGAATAACGTAAGGATATAGCTTGGGCTATAACCTTCCCTATTTAAAAGACTAATCTGCAAAATTTTAAATTTCAATTTTTAATTGAAAAAATCGTAAGGTTAACCCCTTACGATTTTTTTGGGCCAAAAAATGAAGGTTGTAGAAATGCATTTTTAACGTGGAATAACGTAAGGATATAGCTTGGGCTATAACCTTCCCTATTTAAAAGACTAATCTGCAAAATTTTAAATTTCAATTTTTAATTGAAAAAATCGTAAGGTTAACCCCTTACGATTTTTTTTGGCCAAAAAATGAAGGTTGTAGAAATGCATTTTTAACGTGGAATAACGTAAGGATATAGCTTGGGCTATAACCTTCCCTATTTAAAAGACTAATCTGCAAAATTTTAAATTTCAATTTTTAATTGAAAAAATCGTAAGGTTAACCCCTTACGATTTTTTTTGGCCAAAAAATGAAGGTTGTAGAAATGCATTTTTAACGTGGAATAACGTAAGGATATAGCTTGGGCTATAACCTTCCCTATTTAAAAGACTAATCTGCAAAATTTTAAATTTCAATTTTTAATTGAAAAAATCGTAAGGTTAACCCCTTACGATTTTTTTTGGCCAAAAAATGAAGGTTGTAGAAATGCATTTTTAACGTGGAATAACGTAAGGATATAGCTTGGGCTATAACCTTCCCTATTTAAAAGACTAATCTGCAAAATTTTAAATTTCAATTTTTAATTGAAAAAATCGTAAGGTTAACCCCTTACGATTTTTTTTGGCCAAAAAATGAAGGTTGTAGAAATGCATTTTTAACGTGGAATAACGTAAGGATATAGCTTGGGCTATAACCTTCCCTATTTAAAAGACTAATCTGCAAAATTTTAAATTTCAATTTTTAATTGAAAAAATCGTAAGGTTAACCCCTTACGATTTTTTTGGCCAAAAAATGAAGGTTGTAGAAATGCATTTTTAACGTGGAATAACGTAAGGATATAGCTTGGGCTATAACCTTCCCTATTTAAAAGACTAATCTGCAAAATTTTAAATTTCAATTTTTAATTGAAAAAATCGTAAGGTTAACCCCTTACGATTTTTTTGGGCCAAAAAATGAAGGTTGTAGAAATGCATTTTTAACGTGGAATAACGTAAGGATATAGCTTGGGCTATAACCTTCCCTATTTAAAAGACTAATCTGCAAAATTTTAAATTTCAATTTTTAATTGAAAAAATCGTAAGGTTAACCCCTTACGATTTTTTTTGGCCAAAAAATGAAGGTTGTAGAAATGCATTTTTAACGTGGAATAACGTAAGGATATAGCTTGGGCTATAACCTTCCCTATTTAAAAGACTAATCTGCAAAATTTTAAATTTCAATTTTTAATTGAAAAAATCGTAAGGTTAACCCCTTACGATTTTTTTTGGCCAAAAAATGAAGGTTGTAGAAATGCATTTTTAACGTGGAATAACGTAAGGATATAGCTTGGGCTATAACCTTCCCTATTTAAAAGACTAATCTGCAAAATTTTAAATTTCAATTTTTAATTGAAAAAATCGTAAGGTTAACCCCTTACGATTTTTTTGGGCCAAAAAATGAAGGTTGTAGAAATGCATTTTTAACGTGGAATAACGTAAGGATATAGCTTGGGCTATAACCTTCCCTATTTAAAAGACTAATCTGCAAAATTTTAAATTTCAATTTTTAATTGAAAAAATCGTAAGGTTAACCCCTTACGATTTTTTTGGGCCAAAAAATGAAGGTTGTAGAAATGCATTTTTAACGTGGAATAACGTAAGGATATAGCTTGGGCTATAACCTTCCCTATTTAAAAGACTAATCTGCAAAATTTTAAATTTCAATTTTTAATTGAAAAAATCGTAAGGTTAACCCCTTACGATTTTTTTGGGCCAAAAAATGAAGGTTGTAGAAATGCATTTTTAACGTGGAATAACGTAAGGATATAGCTTGGGCTATAACCTTCCCTATTTAAAAGACTAATCTGCAAAATTTTAAATTTCAATTTTTAATTGAAAAAATCGTAAGGTTAACCCCTTACGATTTTTTTGGGCCAAAAAATGAAGGTTGTAGAAATGCATTTTTAACGTGGAATAACGTAAGGATATAGCTTGGGCTATAACCTTCCCTATTTAAAAGACTAATCTGCAAAATTTTAAATTTCAATTTTTAATTGAAAAAATCGTAAGGTTAACCCCTTACGATTTTTTTGGGCCAAAAAATGAAGGTTGTAGAAATGCATTTTTAACGTGGAATAACGTAAGGATATAGCTTGGGCTATAACCTTCCCTATTTAAAAGACTAATCTGCAAAATTTTAAATTTCAATTTTTAATTGAAAAAATCGTAAGGTTAACCCCTTACGATTTTTTTTGGCCAAAAAATGAAGGTTGTAGAAATGCATTTTTAACGTGGAATAACGTAAGGATATAGCTTGGGCTATAACCTTCCCTATTTAAAAGACTAATCTGCAAAATTTTAAATTTCAATTTTTAATTGAAAAAATCGTAAGGTTAACCCCTTACGATTTTTTTGGGCCAAAAAATGAAGGTTGTAGAAATGCATTTTTAACGTGGAATAACGTAAGGATATAGCTTGGGCTATAACCTTCCCTATTTAAAAGACTAATCTGCAAAATTTTAAATTTCAATTTTTAATTGAAAAAATCGTAAGGTTAACCCCTTACGATTTTTTTGGGCCAAAAAATGAAGGTTGTAGAAATGCATTTTTAACGTGGAATAACGTAAGGATATAGCTTGGGCTATAACCTTCCCTATTTAAAAGACTAATCTGCAAAATTTTAAATTTCAATTTTTAATTGAAAAAATCGTAAGGTTAACCCCTTACGATTTTTTTTGGCCAAAAAATGAAGGTTGTAGAAATGCATTTTTAACGTGGAATAACGTAAGGATATAGCTTGGGCTATAACCTTCCCTATTTAAAAGACTAATCTGCAAAATTTTAAATTTCAATTTTTAATTGAAAAAATCGTAAGGTTAACCCCTTACGATTTTTTTTGGCCCAAAAATGAAGGTTGTAGAAATGCATTTTTAACGTGGAATAACGTAAGGATATAGCTTGGGCTATAACCTTCCCTATTTAAAAGACTAATCTGCAAAATTTTAAATTTCAATTTTTAATTGAAAAAATCGTAAGGTTAACCCCTTACGATTTTTTTTGGCCCAAAAATGAAGGTTGTAGAAATGCATTTTTAACGTGGAATAACGTAAGGATATAGCTTGGGCTATAATAATAATAATAATAATAATAATATATTTTATTGAATGCAACACAACACTATACAGACAAATTACGAAAAAACGAAACAGTAAAAGCACATCAATTGCATCCAATAGGCAAGAGATCGGCAGTGCCGTTTTTCACTTTTTCACCTTCCCTATTTAAAAGACTAATCTGCAAAATTTTAAATTTCAATTTTTAATTGAAAAAATCGTAAGGTTAACCCCTTACGATTTTTTTTGGCCCAAAAATGAAGGTTGTAGAAATGCATTTTTAACGTGGAATAACGTAAGGATATAGCTTGGGCTATAACCTTCCCTATTTAAAAGACTAATCTGCAAAATTTTAAATTTCAATTTTTAATTGAAAAAATCGTAAGGTTAACCCCTTACGATTTTTTTGGGCCAAAAAATGAAGGTTGTAGAAATGCATTTTGAACGTGGAATAACGTAAGGATATAGCTTGGGCTATAACCTTCCCTATTTAAAAGACTAATCTGCAAAATTTTAAATTTCAATTTTTAATTGAAAAAATCGTAAGGTTAACCCCTTACGATTTTTTTGGGCCAAAAAATGAAGGTTGTAGAAATGCATTTTGAACGTGGAATAACGTAAGGATATAGCTTGGGCTATAACCTTCCCTATTTAAAAGACTAATCTGCAAAATTTTAAATTTCAATTTTTAATTGAAAAAATCGTAAGGTTAACCCCTTACGATTTTTTTGGGCCAAAAAATGAAGGTTGTAGAAATGCATTTTGAACGTGGAATAACGTAAGGATATAGCTTGGGCTATAACCTTCCCTATTTAAAAGACTAATCTGCAAAATTTTAAATTTCAATTTTTAATTGAAAAAATCGTAAGGTTAACCCCTTACGATTTTTTTGGGCCAAAAAATGAAGGTTGTAGAAATGCATTTTGAACGTGGAATAACGTAAGGATATAGCTTGGGCTATAACCTTCCCTATTTAAAAGACTAATCTGCAAAATTTTAAATTTCAATTTTTAATTGAAAAAATCGTAAGGTTAATCCCTTACGATTTTTTTTGGCCAAAAAATGAAGGTTGTAGAAATGCATTTTTAACGTGGAATAACGTAAGGATATAGCTTGGGCTATAACCTTCCCTATTTAAAAGACTAATCTGCAAAATTTTAAATTTCAATTTTTAATTGAAAAAATCGTAAGGTTAACCCCTTACGATTTTTTTTGGCCAAAAAATGAAGGTTGTAGAAATGCATTTTTAACGTGGAATAACGTAAGGATATAGCTTGGGCTATAACCTTCCCTATTTAAAAGACTAATCTGCAAAATTTTAAATTTCAATTTTTAATTGAAAAAATCGTAAGGTTAACCCCTTACGATTTTTTTGGGCCAAAAAATGAAGGTTGTAGAAATGCATTTTTAACGTGGAATAACGTAAGGATATAGCTTGGGCTATAACCTTCCCTATTTAAAAGACTAATCTGCAAAATTTTAAATTTCAATTTTTAATTGAAAAAATCGTAAGGTTAACCCCTTACGATTTTTTTTGGCCAAAAAATGAAGGTTGTAGAAATGCATTTTTAACGTGGAATAACGTAAGGATATAGCTTGGGCTATAACCTTCCCTATTTAAAAGACTAATCTGCAAAATTTTAAATTTCAATTTTTAATTGAAAAAATCGTAAGGTTAACCCCTTACGATTTTTTTGGGCCAAAAAATGAAGGTTGTAGAAATGCATTTTTAACGTGGAATAACGTAAGGATATAGCTTGGGCTATAACCTTCCCTATTTAAAAGACTAATCTGCAAAATTTTAAATTTCAATTTTTAATTGAAAAAATCGTAAGGTTAACCCCTTACGATTTTTTTTGGCCAAAAAATGAAGGTTGTAGAAATGCATTTTTAACGTGGAATAACGTAAGGATATAGCTTGGGCTATAACCTTCCCTATTTAAAAGACTAATCTGCAAAATTTTAAATTTCAATTTTTAATTGAAAAAATCGTAAGGTTAACCCCTTACGATTTTTTTTGGCCAAAAAATGAAGGTTGTAGAAATGCATTTTTAACGTGGAATAACGTAAGGATATAGCTTGGGCTATAACCTTCCCTATTTAAAAGACTAATCTGCAAAATTTTAAATTTCAATTTTTAATTGAAAAAATCGTAAGGTTAACCCCTTACGATTTTTTTGGGCCAAAAAATGAAGGTTGTAGAAATGCATTTTTAACGTGGAATAACGTAAGGATATAGCTTGGGCTATAACCTTCCCTATTTAAAAGACTAATCTGCAAAATTTTAAATTTCAATTTTTAATTGAAAAAATCGTAAGGTTAACCCCTTACGATTTTTTTTGGCCAAAAAATGAAGGTTGTAGAAATGCATTTTTAACGTGGAATAACGTAAGGATATAGCTTGGGCTATAACCTTCCCTATTTAAAAGACTAATCTGCAAAATTTTAAATTTCAATTTTTAATTGAAAAAATCGTAAGGTTAACCCCTTACGATTTTTTTTGGCCAAAAAATGAAGGTTGTAGAAATGCATTTTTAACGTGGAATAACGTAAGGATATAGCTTGGGCTATAACCTTCCCTATTTAAAAGACTAATCTGCAAAATTTTAAATTTCAATTTTTAATTGAAAAAATCGTAAGGTTAACCCCTTACGATTTTTTTTGGCCAAAAAATGAAGGTTGTAGAAATGCATTTTTAACGTGGAATAACGTAAGGATATAGCTTGGGCTATAACCTTCCCTATTTAAAAGACTAATCTGCAAAATTTTAAATTTCAATTTTTAATTGAAAAAATCGTAAGGTTAACCCCTTACGATTTTTTTTGGCCAAAAAATGAAGGTTGTAGAAATGCATTTTTAACGTGGAATAACGTAAGGATATAGCTTGGGCTATAACCTTCCCTATTTAAAAGACTAATCTGCAAAATTTTAAATTTCAATTTTTAATTGAAAAAATCGTAAGGTTAACCCCTTACGATTTTTTTTGGCCAAAAAATGAAGGTTGTAGAAATGCATTTTTAACGTGGAATAACGTAAGGATATAGCTTGGGCTATAACCTTCCCTATTTAAAAGACTAATCTGCAAAATTTTAAATTTCAATTTTTAATTGAAAAAATCGTAAGGTTAACCCCTTACGATTTTTTTTGGCCCAAAAATGAAGGTTGTAGAAATGCATTTTTAACGTGGAATAACGTAAGGATATAGCTTGGGCTATAACCTTCCCTATTTAAAAGACTAATCTGCAAAATTTTAAATTTCAATTTTTAATTGAAAAAATCGTAAGGTTAACCCCTTACGATTTTTTTGGGCCAAAAAATGAAGGTTGTAGAAATGCATTTTTAACGTGGAATAACGTAAGGATATAGCTTGGGCTATAACCTTCCCTATTTAAAAGACTAATCTGCAAAATTTTAAATTTCAATTTTTAATTGAAAAAATCGTAAGGTTAACCCCTTACGATTTTTTTTGGCCAAAAAATGAAGGTTGTAGAAATGCATTTTTAACGTGGAATAACGTAAGGATATAGCTTGGGCTATAACCTTCCCTATTTAAAAGACTAATCTGCAAAATTTTAAATTTCAATTTTTAATTGAAAAAATCGTAAGGTTAACCCCTTACGATTTTTTTTGGCCAAAAAATGAAGGTTGTAGAAATGCATTTTTAACGTGGAATAACGTAAGGATATAGCTTGGGCTATAACCTTCCCTATTTAAAAGACTAATCTGCAAAATTTTAAATTTCAATTTTTAATTGAAAAAATCGTAAGGTTAACCCCTTACGATTTTTTTGGGCCAAAAAATGAAGGTTGTAGAAATGCATTTTTAACGTGGAATAACGTAAGGATATAGCTTGGGCTATAACCTTCCCTATTTAAAAGACTAATCTGCAAAATTTTAAATTTCAATTTTTAATTGAAAAAATCGTAAGGTTAACCCCTTACGATTTTTTTTGGCCCAAAAATGAAGGTTGTAGAAATGCATTTTTAACGTGGAATAACGTAAGGATATAGCTTGGGCTATAACCTTCCCTATTTAAAAGACTAATCTGCAAAATTTTAAATTTCAATTTTTAATTGAAAAAATCGTAAGGTTAACCCCTTACGATTTTTTTTGGCCCAAAAATGAAGGTTGTAGAAATGCATTTTTAACGTGGAATAACGTAAGGATATAGCTTGGGCTATAACCTTCCCTATTTAAAAGACTAATCTGCAAAATTTTAAATTTCAATTTTTAATTGAAAAAATCGTAAGGTTAACCCCTTACGATTTTTTTGGGCCAAAAAATGAAGGTTGTAGAAATGCATTTTTAACGTGGAATAACGTAAGGATATAGCTTGGGCTATAATAATAATAATAATAATAATAATATATTTTATTGAATGCAACACAACACTATACAGACAAATTACGAAAAAACGAAACAGTAAAAGCACATCAATTGCATCCAATAGGCAAGAGATCGGCAGTGCCGTTTTTCACTTTTTCACCTTCCCTATTTAAAAGACTAATCTGCAAAATTTTAAATTTCAATTTTTAATTGAAAAAATCGTAAGGTTAACCCCTTACGATTTTTTTTGGCCCAAAAATGAAGGTTGTAGAAATGCATTTTTAACGTGGAATAACGTAAGGATATAGCTTGGGCTATAACCTTCCCTATTTAAAAGACTAATCTGCAAAATTTTAAATTTCAATTTTTAATTGAAAAAATCGTAAGGTTAACCCCTTACGATTTTTTTGGGCCAAAAAATGAAGGTTGTAGAAATGCATTTTTAACGTGGAATAACGTAAGGATATAGCTTGGGCTATAACCTTCCCTATTTAAAAGACTAATCTGCAAAATTTTAAATTTCAATTTTTAATTGAAAAAATCGTAAGGTTAACCCCTTACGATTTTTTTGGGCCAAAAAATGAAGGTTGTAGAAATGCATTTTGAACGTGGAATAACGTAAGGATATAGCTTGGGCTATAACCTTCCCTATTTAAAAGACTAATCTGCAAAATTTTAAATTTCAATTTTTAATTGAAAAAATCGTAAGGTTAACCCCTTACGATTTTTTGGGCCAAAAAATGAAGGTTGTAGAAATGCATTTTGAACGTGGAATAACGTAAGGATATAGCTTGGGCTATAACCTTCCCTATTTAAAAGACTAATCTGCAAAATTTTAAATTTCAATTTTTAATTGAAAAAATCGTAAGGTTAACCCCTCACGATTTTTTTTGGCCAAAAAATGAAGGTTGTAGAAATGCATTTTGAACGTGGAATAACGTAAGGATATAGCTTGGGCTATAACCTTCCCTATTTAAAAGACTAATCTGCAAAATTTTAAATTTCAATTTTTAATTGAAAAAATCGTAAGGTTAACCCCTTACGATTTTTTTGGGCCAAAAAATGAAGGTTGTAGAAATGCATTTTTAACGTGGAATAACGTAAGGATATAGCTTGGGCTATAACCTTCCCTATTTAAAAGACTAATCTGCAAAATTTTAAATTTCAATTTTTAATTGAAAAAATCGTAAGGTTAACCCCTTACGATTTTTTTTGGCCAAAAAATGAAGGTTGTAGAAATGCATTTTTAACGTGGAATAACGTAAGGATATAGCTTGGGCTATAACCTTCCCTATTTAAAAGACTAATCTGCAAAATTTTAAATTTCAATTTTTAATTGAAAAAATCGTAAGGTTAACCCCTTACGATTTTTTTGGGCCAAAAAATGAAGGTTGTAGAAATGCATTTTTAACGTGGAATAACGTAAGGATATAGCTTGGGCTATAACCTTCCCTATTTAAAAGACTAATCTGCAAAATTTTAAATTTCAATTTTTAATTGAAAAAATCGTAAGGTTAACCCCTTACGATTTTTTTTGGCCCAAAAATGAAGGTTGTAGAAATGCATTTTTAACGTGGAATAACGTAAGGATATAGCTTGGGCTATAACCTTCCCTATTTAAAAGACTAATCTGCAAAATTTTAAATTTCAATTTTTAATTGAAAAAATCGTAAGGTTAACCCCTTACGATTTTTTTTGGCCAAAAAATGAAGGTTGTAGAAATGCATTTTTAACGTGGAATAACGTAAGGATATAGCTTGGGCTATAACCTTCCCTATTTAAAAGACTAATCTGCAAAATTTTAAATTTCAATTTTTAATTGAAAAAATCGTAAGGTTAACCCCTTACGATTTTTTTTGGCCAAAAAATGAAGGTTGTAGAAATGCATTTTTAACGTGGAATAACGTAAGGATATAGCTTGGGCTATAACCTTCCCTATTTAAAAGACTAATCTGCAAAATTTTAAATTTCAATTTTTAATTGAAAAAATCGTAAGGTTAACCCCTTACGATTTTTTTGGGCCAAAAAATGAAGGTTGTAGAAATGCATTTTTAACGTGGAATAACGTAAGGATATAGCTTGGGCTATAACCTTCCCTATTTAAAAGACTAATCTGCAAAATTTTAAATTTCAATTTTTAATTGAAAAAATCGTAAGGTTAACCCCTTACGATTTTTTTTGGCCCAAAAATGAAGGTTGTAGAAATGCATTTTTAACGTGGAATAACGTAAGGATATAGCTTGGGCTATAACCTTCCCTATTTAAAAGACTAATCTGCAAAATTTTAAATTTCAATTTTTAATTGAAAAAATCGTAAGGTTAACCCCTTACGATTTTTTTTGGCCAAAAAATGAAGGTTGTAGAAATGCATTTTTAACGTGGAATAACGTAAGGATATAGCTTGGGCTATAACCTTCCCTATTTAAAAGACTAATCTGCAAAATTTTAAATTTCAATTTTTAATTGAAAAAATCGTAAGGTTAACCCCTTACGATTTTTTTGGGCCAAAAAATGAAGGTTGTAGAAATGCATTTTTAACGTGGAATAACGTAAGGATATAGCTTGGGCTATAACCTTCCCTATTTAAAAGACTAATCTGCAAAATTTTAAATTTCAATTTTTAATTGAAAAAATCGTAAGGTTAACCCCTTACGATTTTTTTTGGCCAAAAAATGAAGGTTGTAGAAATGCATTTTTAACGTGGAATAACGTAAGGATATAGCTTGGGCTATAACCTTCCCTATTTAAAAGACTAATCTGCAAAATTTTAAATTTCAATTTTTAATTGAAAAACTCGTAAGGTTAACCCCTTACGATTTTTTTGGGCCAAAAAATGAAGGTTGTAGAAATGCATTTTTAACGTGGAATAACGTAAGGATATAGCTTGGGCTATAACCTTCCCTATTTAAAAGACTAATCTGCAAAATTTTAAATTTCAATTTTTAATTGAAAAAATCGTAAGGTTAACCCCTTACGATTTTTTTTGGCCCAAAAATGAAGGTTGTAGAAATGCATTTTTAACGTGGAATAACGTAAGGATATAGCTTGGGCTATAACCTTCCCTATTTAAAAGACTAATCTGCAAAATTTTAAATTTCAATTTTTAATTGAAAAAATCGTAAGGTTAACCCCTTACGATTTTTTTTGGCCAAAAAATGAAGGTTGTAGAAATGCATTTTTAACGTGGAATAACGTAAGGATATAGCTTGGGCTATAACCTTCCCTATTTAAAAGACTAATCTGCAAAATTTTAAATTTCAATTTTTAATTGAAAAAATCGTAAGGTTAACCCCTTACGATTTTTTTTGGCCCAAAAATGAAGGTTGTAGAAATGCATTTTTAACGTGGAATAACGTAAGGATATAGCTTGGGCTATAACCTTCCCTATTTAAAAGACTAATCTGCAAAATTTTAAATTTCAATTTTTAATTGAAAAAATCGTAAGGTTAACCCCTTACGATTTTTTTTGGCCCAAAAATGAAGGTTGTAGAAATGCATTTTTAACGTGGAATAACGTAAGGATATAGCTTGGGCTATAACCTTCCCTATTTAAAAGACTAATCTGCAAAATTTTAAATTTCAATTTTTAATTGAAAAAATCGTAAGGTTAACCCCTTACGATTTTTTTTGGCCAAAAATGAAGGTTGTAGAAATGCATTTTTAACGTGGAATAACGTAAGGATATAGCTTGGGCTATAACCTTCCCTATTTAAAAGACTAATCTGCAAAATTTTAAATTTCAATTTTTAATTGAAAAAATCGTAAGGTTAACCCCTTACGATTTTTTTGGGCCAAAAAATGAAGGTTGTAGAAATGCATTTTTAACGTGGAATAACGTAAGGATATAGCTTGGGCTATAACCTTCCCTATTTAAAAGACTAATCTGCAAAATTTTAAATTTCAATTTTTAATTGAAAAAATCGTAAGGTTAACCCCTTACGATTTTTTTTGGCCAAAAAATGAAGGTTGTAGAAATGCATTTTTAACGTGGAATAACGTAAGGATATAGCTTGGGCTATAACCTTCCCTATTTAAAAGACTAATCTGCAAAATTTTAAATTTCAATTTTTAATTGAAAAAATCGTAAGGTTAACCCCTTACGATTTTTTTGGGCCAAAAAATGAAGGTTGTAGAAATGCATTTTTAACGTGGAATAACGTAAGGATATAGCTTGGGCTATAACCTTCCCTATTTAAAAGACTAATCTGCAAAATTTTAAATTTCAATTTTTAATTGAAAAAATCGTAAGGTTAACCCCTTACGATTTTTTTTGGCCAAAAAATGAAGGTTGTAGAAATGCATTTTTAACGTGGAATAACGTAAGGATATAGCTTGGGCTATAACCTTCCCTATTTAAAAGACTAATCTGCAAAATTTTAAATTTCAATTTTTAATTGAAAAAATCGTAAGGTTAACCCCTTACGATTTTTTTTGGCCCAAAAATGAAGGTTGTAGAAATGCATTTTTAACGTGGAATAACGTAAGGATATAGCTTGGGCTATAACCTTCCCTATTTAAAAGACTAATCTGCAAAATTTTAAATTTCAATTTTTAATTGAAAAAATCGTAAGGTTAACCCCTTACGATTTTTTTTGGCCAAAAAATGAAGGTTGTAGAAATGCATTTTTAACGTGGAATAACGTAAGGATATAGCTTGGGCTATAACCTTCCCTATTTAAAAGACTAATCTGCAAAATTTTAAATTTCAATTTTTAATTGAAAAAATCGTAAGGTTAACCCCTTACGATTTTTTTGGGCCAAAAAATGAAGGTTGTAGAAATGCATTTTTAACGTGGAATAACGTAAGGATATAGCTTGGGCTATAATAATAATAATAATAATAATAATATATTTTATTGAATGCAACACAACACTATACAGACAAATTACGAAAAAACGAAACAGTAAAAGCACATCAATTGCATCCAATAGGCAAGAGATCGGCAGTGCCGTTTTTCACTTTTTCACCTTCCCTATTTAAAAGACTAATCTGCAAAATTTTAAATTTCAATTTTTAATTGAAAAAATCGTAAGGTTAACCCCTTACGATTTTTTTGGGCCAAAAAATGAAGGTTGTAGAAATGCATTTTTAACGTGGAATAACGTAAGGATATAGCTTGGGCTATAACCTTCCCTATTTAAAAGACTAATCTGCAAAATTTTAAATTTCAATTTTTAATTGAAAAAATCGTAAGGTTAACCCCTTACGATTTTTTTGGGCCAAAAAATGAAGGTTGTAGAAATGCATTTTGAACGTGGAATAACGTAAGGATATAGCTTGGGCTATAACCTTCCCTATTTAAAAGACTAATCTGCAAAATTTTAAATTTCAATTTTTAATTGAAAAAATCGTAAGGTTAACCCCTTACGATTTTTTGGGCCAAAAAATGAAGGTTGTAGAAATGCATTTTGAACGTGGAATAACGTAAGGATATAGCTTGGGCTATAACCTTCCCTATTTAAAAGACTAATCTGCAAAATTTTAAATTTCAATTTTTAATTGAAAAAATCGTAAGGTTAACCCCTCACGATTTTTTTTGGCCAAAAAATGAAGGTTGTAGAAATGCATTTTGAACGTGGAATAACGTAAGGATATAGCTTGGGCTATAACCTTCCCTATTTAAAAGACTAATCTGCAAAATTTTAAATTTCAATTTTTAATTGAAAAAATCGTAAGGTTAACCCCTTACGATTTTTTTGGGCCAAAAAATGAAGGTTGTAGAAATGCATTTTTAACGTGGAATAACGTAAGGATATAGCTTGGGCTATAACCTTCCCTATTTAAAAGACTAATCTGCAAAATTTTAAATTTCAATTTTTAATTGAAAAAATCGTAAGGTTAACCCCTTACGATTTTTTTTGGCCAAAAAATGAAGGTTGTAGAAATGCATTTTTAACGTGGAATAACGTAAGGATATAGCTTGGGCTATAACCTTCCCTATTTAAAAGACTAATCTGCAAAATTTTAAATTTCAATTTTTAATTGAAAAAATCGTAAGGTTAACCCCTTACGATTTTTTTGGGCCAAAAAATGAAGGTTGTAGAAATGCATTTTTAACGTGGAATAACGTAAGGATATAGCTTGGGCTATAACCTTCCCTATTTAAAAGACTAATCTGCAAAATTTTAAATTTCAATTTTTAATTGAAAAAATCGTAAGGTTAACCCCTTACGATTTTTTTTGGCCCAAAAATGAAGGTTGTAGAAATGCATTTTTAACGTGGAATAACGTAAGGATATAGCTTGGGCTATAACCTTCCCTATTTAAAAGACTAATCTGCAAAATTTTAAATTTCAATTTTTAATTGAAAAAATCGTAAGGTTAACCCCTTACGATTTTTTTTGGCCCAAAAATGAAGGTTGTAGAAATGCATTTTTAACGTGGAATAACGTAAGGATATAGCTTGGGCTATAACCTTCCCTATTTAAAAGACTAATCTGCAAAATTTTAAATTTCAATTTTTAATTGAAAAAATCGTAAGGTTAACCCCTTACGATTTTTTTTGGCCCAAAAATGAAGGTTGTAGAAATGCATTTTTAACGTGGAATAACGTAAGGATATAGCTTGGGCTATAACCTTCCCTATTTAAAAGACTAATCTGCAAAATTTTAAATTTCAATTTTTAATTGAAAAAATCGTAAGGTTAACCCCTTACGATTTTTTTTGGCCCAAAAATGAAGGTTGTAGAAATGCATTTTTAACGTGGAATAACGTAAGGATATAGCTTGGGCTATAACCTTCCCTATTTAAAAGACTAATCTGCAAAATTTTAAATTTCAATTTTTAATTGAAAAAATCGTAAGGTTAACCCCTTACGATTTTTTTTGGCCCAAAAATGAAGGTTGTAGAAATGCATTTTTAACGTGGAATAACGTAAGGATATAGCTTGGGCTATAACCTTCCCTATTTAAAAGACTAATCTGCAAAATTTTAAATTTCAATTTTTAATTGAAAAAATCGTAAGGTTAACCCCTTACGATTTTTTTTGGCCCAAAAATGAAGGTTGTAGAAATGCATTTTTAACGTGGAATAACGTAAGGATATAGCTTGGGCTATAACCTTCCCTATTTAAAAGACTAATCTGCAAAATTTTAAATTTCAATTTTTAATTGAAAAAATCGTAAGGTTAACCCCTTACGATTTTTTTTGGCCCAAAAATGAAGGTTGTAGAAATGCATTTTTAACGTGGAATAACGTAAGGATATAGCTTGGGCTATAACCTTCCCTATTTAAAAGACTAATCTGCAAAATTTTAAATTTCAATTTTTAATTGAAAAAATCGTAAGGTTAACCCCTTACGATTTTTTTTGGCCCAAAAATGAAGGTTGTAGAAATG
>OX467290.1:2004621-2198369 GCA_950108345.1 Malthinus flaveolus | reverse complement strand
AAAAAATGAAGGTTGTAGAAATGCATTTTTAACGTGGAATAACGTAAGGATATAGCTTGGGCTATAACCTTCCCTATTTAAAAGACTAATCTGCAAAATTTTAAATTTCAATTTTTAATTGAAAAAATCGTAAGGTTAACCCCTTACGATTTTTTTTGGCCAAAAAATGAAGGTTGTAGAAATGCATTTTTAACGTGGAATAACGTAAGGATATAGCTTGGGCTATAACCTTCCCTATTTAAAAGACTAATCTGCAAAATTTTAAATTTCAATTTTTAATTGAAAAAATCGTAAGGTTAACCCCTTACGATTTTTTTTGGCCAAAAAATGAAGGTTGTAGAAATGCATTTTTAACGTGGAATAACGTAAGGATATAGCTTGGGCTATAACCTTCCCTATTTAAAAGACTAATCTGCAAAATTTTAAATTTCAATTTTTAATTGAAAAAATCGTAAGGTTAACCCCTTACGATTTTTTTTGGCCAAAAAATGAAGGTTGTAGAAATGCATTTTTAACGTGGAATAACGTAAGGATATAGCTTGGGCTATAACCTTCCCTATTTAAAAGACTAATCTGCAAAATTTTAAATTTCAATTTTTAATTGAAAAAATCGTAAGGTTAACCCCTTACGATTTTTTTTGGCCAAAAAATGAAGGTTGTAGAAATGCATTTTTAACGTGGAATAACGTAAGGATATAGCTTGGGCTATAACCTTCCCTATTTAAAAGACTAATCTGCAAAATTTTAAATTTCAATTTTTAATTGAAAAAATCGTAAGGTTAACCCCTTACGATTTTTTTTGGCCAAAAAATGAAGGTTGTAGAAATGCATTTTTAACGTGGAATAACGTAAGGATATAGCTTGGGCTATAACCTTCCCTATTTAAAAGACTAATCTGCAAAATTTTAAATTTCAATTTTTAATTGAAAAAATCGTAAGGTTAACCCCTTACGATTTTTTTTGGCCCAAAAATGAAGGTTGTAGAAATGCATTTTTAACGTGGAATAACGTAAGGATATAGCTTGGGCTATAACCTTCCCTATTTAAAAGACTAATCTGCAAAATTTTAAATTTCAATTTTTAATTGAAAAAATCGTAAGGTTAACCCCTTACGATTTTTTTTGGCCCAAAAATGAAGGTTGTAGAAATGCATTTTTAACGTGGAATAACGTAAGGATATAGCTTGGGCTATAACCTTCCCTATTTAAAAGACTAATCTGCAAAATTTTAAATTTCAATTTTTAATTGAAAAAATCGTAAGGTTAACCCCTTACGATTTTTTTTGGCCCAAAAATGAAGGTTGTAGAAATGCATTTTTAACGTGGAATAACGTAAGGATATAGCTTGGGCTATAACCTTCCCTATTTAAAAGACTAATCTGCAAAATTTTAAATTTCAATTTTTAATTGAAAAAATCGTAAGGTTAACCCCTTACGATTTTTTTTGGCCCAAAAATGAAGGTTGTAGAAATGCATTTTTAACGTGGAATAACGTAAGGATATAGCTTGGGCTATAACCTTCCCTATTTAAAAGACTAATCTGCAAAATTTTAAATTTCAATTTTTAATTGAAAAAATCGTAAGGTTAACCCCTTACGATTTTTTTTGGCCCAAAAATGAAGGTTGTAGAAATGCATTTTTAACGTGGAATAACGTAAGGATATAGCTTGGGCTATAACCTTCCCTATTTAAAAGACTAATCTGCAAAATTTTAAACTTCAATTTTTAATTGAAAAAATCGTAAGGTTAACCCCTTACGATTTTTTTGGGCCAAAAATGAAGGTTGTAGAAATGCATTTTTAACGTGGAATAACGTAAGGATATAGCTTGGGCTATAACCTTCCCTATTTAAAAGACTAATCTGCAAAATTTTAAACTTCAATTTTTAATTGAAAAAATCGTAAGGTTAACCCCTTACGATTTTTTTGGGCCAAAAAATGAAGGTTGTAGAAATGCATTTTTAACGTGGAATAACGTAAGGATATAGCTTGGGCTATAACCTTCCCTATTTAAAAGACTAATCTGCAAAATTTTAAACTTCAATTTTTAATTGAAAAAATCGTAAGGTTAACCCCTTACGATTTTTTTGGGCCAAAAAATGAAGGTTGTAGAAATGCATTTTTAACGTGGAATAACGTAAGGATATAGCTTGGGCTATAACCTTCCCTATTTAAAAGACTAATCTGCAAAATTTTAAACTTCAATTTTTAATTGAAAAAATCGTAAGGTTAACCCCTTACGATTTTTTTGGGCCAAAAAATGAAGGTTGTAGAAATGCATTTTTAACGTGGAATAACGTAAGGATATAGCTTGGGCTATAACCTTCCCTATTTAAAAGACTAATCTGCAAAATTTTAAACTTCAATTTTTAATTGAAAAAATCGTAAGGTTAACCCCTTACGATTTTTTTGGGCCAAAAAATGAAGGTTGTAGAAATGCATTTTTAACGTGGAATAACGTAAGGATATAGCTTGGGCTATAACCTTCCCTATTTAAAAGACTAATCTGCAAAATTTTAAACTTCAATTTTTAATTGAAAAAATCGTAAGGTTAACCCCTTACGATTTTTTTGGGCCAAAAAATGAAGGTTGTAGAAATGCATTTTTAACGTGGAATAACGTAAGGATATAGCTTGGGCTATAACCTTCCCTATTTAAAAGACTAATCTGCAAAATTTTAAACTTCAATTTTTAATTGAAAAAATCGTAAGGTTAACCCCTTACGATTTTTTTTGGCCCAAAAATGAAGGTTGTAGAAATGCATTTTTAACGTGGAATAACGTAAGGATATAGCTTGGGCTATAACCTTCCCTATTTAAAAGACTAATCTGCAAAATTTTAAATTTCAATTTTTAATTGAAAAAATCGTAAGGTTAACCCCTTACGATTTTATTTGGCCCAAAAATGAAGGTTGTAGAAATGCATTTTTAACGTGGAATAACGTAAGGATATAGCTTGGGCTATAACCTTCCCTATTTAAAAGACTAATCTGCAAAATTTTAAATTTCAATTTTTAATTGAAAAAATCGTAAGGTTAACCCCTTACGATTTTTTTTGGCCAAAAAATGAAGGTTGTAGAAATGCATTTTTAACGTGGAATAACGTAAGGATATAGCTTGGGCTATAACCTTCCCTATTTAAAAGACTAATCTGCAAAATTTTAAATTTCAATTTTTAATTGAAAAAATCGTAAGGTTAACCCCTTACGATTTTTTTTGGCCCAAAAATGAAGGTTGTAGAAATGCATTTTTAACGTGGAATAACGTAAGGATATAGCTTGGGCTATAACCTTCCCTATTTAAAAGACTAATCTGCAAAATTTTAAATTTCAATTTTTAATTGAAAAAATCGTAAGGTTAACCCCTTACGATTTTTTTTGGCCAAAAAATGAAGGTTGTAGAAATGCATTTTTAACGTGGAATAACGTAAGGATATAGCTTGGGCTATAACCTTCCCTATTTAAAAGACTAATCTGCAAAATTTTAAATTTCAATTTTTAATTGAAAAAATCGTAAGGTTAACCCCTTACGATTTTTTTTGGCCAAAAAATGAAGGTTGTAGAAATGCATTTTTAACGTGGAATAACGTAAGGATATAGCTTGGGCTATAACCTTCCCTATTTAAAAGACTAATCTGCAAAATTTTAAATTTCAATTTTTAATTGAAAAAATCGTAAGGTTAACCCCTTACGATTTTTTTTGGCCCAAAAATGAAGGTTGTAGAAATGCATTTTTAACGTGGAATAACGTAAGGATATAGCTTGGGCTATAACCTTCCCTATTTAAAAGACTAATCTGCAAAATTTTAAATTTCAATTTTTAATTGAAAAAATCGTAAGGTTAACCCCTTACGATTTTTTTGGGCCAAAAAATGAAGGTTGTAGAAATGCATTTTTAACGTGGAATAACGTAAGGATATAGCTTGGGCTATAACCTTCCCTATTTAAAAGACTAATCTGCAAAATTTTAAATTTCAATTTTTAATTGATAAAATCGTAAGGTTAACCCCTTACGATTTTTTTTGGCCCAAAAATGAAGGTTGTAGAAATGCATTTTTAACGTGGAATAACGTAAGGATATAGCTTGGGCTATAACCTTCCCTATTTAAAAGACTAATCTGCAAAATTTTAAATTTCAATTTTTAATTGAAAAAATCGTAAGGTTAACCCCTTACGATTTTTTTTGGCCCAAAAATGAAGGTTGTAGAAATGCATTTTTAACGTGGAATAACGTAAGGATATAGCTTGGGCTATAACCTTCCCTATTTAAAAGACTAATCTGCAAAATTTTAAATTTCAATTTTTAATTGAAAAAATCGTAAGGTTAACCCCTTACGATTTTTTTGGGCCAAAAAATGAAGGTTGTAGAAATGCATTTTTAACGTGGAATAACGTAAGGATATAGCTTGGGCTATAACCTTCCCTATTTAAAAGACTAATCTGCAAAATTTTAAACTTCAATTTTTAATTGAAAAAATCGTAAGGTTAACCCCTTACGATTTTTTTGGGCCAAAAAATGAAGGTTGTAGAAATGCATTTTTAACGTGGAATAACGTAAGGATATAGCTTGGGCTATAACCTTCCCTATTTAAAAGACTAATCTGCAAAATTTTAAACTTCAATTTTTAATTGAAAAAATCGTAAGGTTAACCCCTTACGATTTTTTTTGGCCCAAAAATGAAGGTTGTAGAAATGCATTTTTAACGTGGAATAACGTAAGGATATAGCTTGGGCTATAACCTTCCCTATTTAAAAGACTAATCTGCAAAATTTTAAATTTCAATTTTTAATTGAAAAAATCGTAAGGTTAACCCCTTACGATTTTATTTGGCCCAAAAATGAAGGTTGTAGAAATGCATTTTTAACGTGGAATAACGTAAGGATATAGCTTGGGCTATAACCTTCCCTATTTAAAAGACTAATCTGCAAAATTTTAAATTTCAATTTTTAATTGATAAAATCGTAAGGTTAACCCCTTACGATTTTTTTTGGCCCAAAAATGAAGGTTGTAGAAATGCATTTTTAACGTGGAATAACGTAAGGATATAGCTTGGGCTATAACCTTCCCTATTTAAAAGACTAATCTGCAAAATTTTAAATTTCAATTTTTAATTGAAAAAATCGTAAGGTTAACCCCTTACGATTTTTTTTGGCCCAAAAATGAAGGTTGTAGAAATGCATTTTTAACGTGGAATAACGTAAGGATATAGCTTGGGCTATAACCTTCCCTATTTAAAAGACTAATCTGCAAAATTTTAAATTTCAATTTTTAATTGAAAAAATCGTAAGGTTAACCCCTTACGATTTTTTTGGGCCAAAAAATGAAGGTTGTAGAAATGCATTTTTAACGTGGAATAACGTAAGGATATAGCTTGGGCTATAACCTTCCCTATTTAAAAGACTAATCTGCAAAATTTTAAATTTCAATTTTTAATTGAAAAAATCGTAAGGTTAACCCCTTACGATTTTTTTGGGCCAAAAAATGAAGGTTGTAGAAATGCATTTTTAACGTGGAATAACGTAAGGATATAGCTTGGGCTATAACCTTCCCTATTTAAAAGACTAATCTGCAAAATTTTAAATTTCAATTTTTAATTGAAAAAATCGTAAGGTTAACCCCTTACGATTTTTTTTGGCCAAAAAATGAAGGTTGTAGAAATGCATTTTTAACGTGGAATAACGTAAGGATATAGCTTGGGCTATAACCTTCCCTATTTAAAAGACTAATCTGCAAAATTTTAAATTTCAATTTTTAATTGAAAAAATCGTAAGGTTAACCCCTTACGATTTTTTTTGGCCAAAAAATGAAGGTTGTAGAAATGCATTTTTAACGTGGAATAACGTAAGGATATAGCTTGGGCTATAACCTTCCCTATTTAAAAGACTAATCTGCAAAATTTTAAACTTCAATTTTTAATTGAAAAAATCGTAAGGTTAACCCCTTACGATTTTTTTTGGCCCAAAAATGAAGGTTGTAGAAATGCATTTTTAACGTGGAATAACGTAAGGATATAGCTTGGGCTATAACCTTCCCTATTTAAAAGACTAATCTGCAAAATTCTAAACTTCAATTTTTAATTGAAAAAATCGTAAGGTTAACCCCTTACGATTTTTTTGGGCCAAAAAATGAAGGTTGTAGAAATGCATTTTTAACGTGGAATAACGTAAGGATATAGCTTGGGCTATAACCTTCCCTATTTAAAAGACTAATCTGCAAAATTTTAAACTTCAATTTTTAATTGAAAAAATCGTAAGGTTAACCCCTTACGATTTTTTTGGGCCAAAAAATGAAGGTTGTAGAAATGCATTTTTAACGTGGAATAACGTAAGGATATAGCTTGGGCTATAACCTTCCCTATTTAAAAGACTAATCTGCAAAATTTTAAACTTCAATTTTTAATTGAAAAAATCGTAAGGTTAACCCCTTACGATTTTTTTGGGCCAAAAAATGAAGGTTGTAGAAATGCATTTTTAACGTGGAATAACGTAAGGATATAGCTTGGGCTATAACCTTCCCTATTTAAAAGACTAATCTGCAAAATTTTAAACTTCAATTTTTAATTGAAAAAATCGTAAGGTTAACCCCTTACGATTTTTTTGGGCCAAAAAATGAAGGTTGTAGAAATGCATTTTTAACGTGGAATAACGTAAGGATATAGCTTGGGCTATAACCTTCCCTATTTAAAAGACTAATCTGCAAAATTTTAAACTTCAATTTTTAATTGAAAAAATCGTAAGGTTAACCCCTTACGATTTTTTTGGGCCAAAAAATGAAGGTTGTAGAAATGCATTTTTAACGTGGAATAACGTAAGGATATAGCTTGGGCTATAACCTTCCCTATTTAAAAGACTAATCTGCAAAATTTTAAATTTCAATTTTTAATTGAAAAAATCGTAAGGTTAACCCCTTACGATTTTATTTGGCCCAAAAATGAAGGTTGTAGAAATGCATTTTTAACGTGGAATAACGTAAGGATATAGCTTGGGCTATAACCTTCCCTATTTAAAAGACTAATCTGCAAAATTTTAAATTTCAATTTTTAATTGATAAAATCGTAAGGTTAACCCCTTACGATTTTTTTTGGCCCAAAAATGAAGGTTGTAGAAATGCATTTTTAACGTGGAATAACGTAAGGATATAGCTTGGGCTATAACCTTCCCTATTTAAAAGACTAATCTGCAAAATTTTAAATTTCAATTTTTAATTGAAAAAATCGTAAGGTTAACCCCTTACGATTTTTTTTGGCCCAAAAATGAAGGTTGTAGAAATGCATTTTTAACGTGGAATAACGTAAGGATATAGCTTGGGCTATAACCTTCCCTATTTAAAAGACTAATCTGCAAAATTTTAAATTTCAATTTTTAATTGAAAAAATCGTAAGGTTAACCCCTTACGATTTTTTTTGGCCAAAAAATGAAGGTTGTAGAAATGCATTTTTAACGTGGAATAACGTAAGGATATAGCTTGGGCTATAACCTTCCCTATTTAAAAGACTAATCTGCAAAATTTTAAATTTCAATTTTTAATTGAAAAAATCGTAAGGTTAACCCCTTACGATTTTTTTTGGCCAAAAAATGAAGGTTGTAGAAATGCATTTTTAACGTGGAATAACGTAAGGATATAGCTTGGGCTATAACCTTCCCTATTTAAAAGACTAATCTGCAAAATTTTAAATTTCAATTTTTAATTGAAAAAATCGTAAGGTTAACCCCTTACGATTTTTTTGGGCCAAAAAATGAAGGTTGTAGAAATGCATTTTTAACGTGGAATAACGTAAGGATATAGCTTGGGCTATAACCTTCCCTATTTAAAAGACTAATCTGCAAAATTTTAAATTTCAATTTTTAATTGAAAAAATCGTAAGGTTAACCCCTTACGATTTTTTTGGGCCAAAAAATGAAGGTTGTAGAAATGCATTTTTAACGTGGAGTAACGTAAGGATATAGCTTGGGCTATAACCTTCCCTATTACATCTTGTCACACACTTTCAAAAAATTACAAGAGACCGCCGGAAATTTTGTCGGCGTCAAAAACGGCGAACAAATTTGTAGTAAAATCTCGAGTTCGGAGGTGCTTAACCCTAAAGCTACCGTACGGGGTACCCGGGTACTTTTTTGAGTTTAAAAGCCTATAACTTTTTTTATTTTAAAGGAATATTATTGAGACTCTTTGACATCTTGTAAAATTTAATTCTTTATACGAAAATATTAGAGAGGCACAAAAAAATTAAGTGAGATGGGATATTTTTGTAATTTAATAACTTACACCTTAAACCTACCGCATGGGGTACCCGGGTACCTCGCTGTTATTTGCTTGTATTTCATGGGGAATCAATCAATTAAAAGTAGAAGTATTCGAATTATTCATTTATATTACACATTTTTATATTATAAATAATTATTATTATTATAAACAATAATTATTACTAATTAGAAATCGCAAAAAAAGTTAGTGATGAACTTTTGTACTTGCACAATCGTTAGATCTAATGGAAGTCGGTGAGATATGCCCATCACAGACAAAATTTTTACAACTCTCTCATCTCTTCCTCGTTTTCCTGTTTGGCATCTTTTCACCATTCTTCCAAATTATACAACAACCAATTACCCTCAGTCGTTCAGTTATATCCCGTTCTTGAACGTTTATTTGTGTCTGTGGTTTTGTAATGCTTACTTTGACGCCAAGAAATGATAACAATGCAATTTTTATCAAAATAAAATTGAATAATTAATCCTTTAGTTCCCTAGTTCATAATCCTTAATCCCTAATCCCTAGTTTAGTTAGTATAGATCCTATATACTTCGAACTAGTATGGATGGCATACAAAGAGTTTTTCCTAAATCTTTTAAAATTTCCCTACGTTGATTTGATTTTGAAGGCAGCTAATAGGGTGATTTTCAACAAAAATTATTTCTATGATTCTGGACACGGATTATTTGGAAAGATGTTGCAGTACAAAATAAAAATAAACCCTGTTGTAAATGTCCACGACGCTATGCCCACAGAAAGCGCATGTTATCTTCACAAAACAGCTTTACTTTTGAGACGCAAATAGTCATTTGCTGGTTATAAATAAATTTTGGATTAGGTAAAAAGGCGTGGGAAACTAACAATTGTCTTCTGGGCACTGTCGAAATAAAGCACGTGCCGACACAGGGTTTATTTGTAAAAATATTGCAGTGTAATATAACATAAACTCCGTTGTAAATGCCGACGACGCCATGTCTTCACAAAACCGCTCCAATTTGACAACAAAAATTGTTTTTTTATTTTTTTTAAATTATAATTTTAAAAATAATACATTTGCAAGTTGCAATAATAATTAATATCGCCCAAATATAAACTAATTAGCTGTATTACTACTCATTCTCCATATAAAACATGCAGGGTACCCGGGTACCCCGTGCGGTAGGTATAAGTTGTAAATTTGTATGGTACCATGAGGGTTAAAGCCGCATAAAACAAGACCTACTGATCCGAAAAATTGAAAAACGCAGGGGGTTAAAGCTAAAATCGTACTATAGATCTTGTCACACACTTTCAAAAAATTAAAGGAGACCGGCGTAAATTTTTTCGGCGTCAAAAACGGCGAACAAATTTGTAGTAAAATCTCGAGTTCGGAGGTGCTTAAAGCCGCATAAAACAAGACCTACTGATCCGAAAAATTGAAAAACGCAGGGGGTTAAAGCTAAAATCGTACTATACATCTTGTCACACACTTTCAAAAAATTAAAGGAGACCGGCGTAAATTTTTTCGGCGTCAAAAACGGCGAACAAATTTGTAGTAAAATCTCGAGTTCGGAGGTGCTTAAAGCCGCATAAAACAAGACCTACTGATCCGAAAAATTGAAAAACGCAGGGGGTTAAAGCTAAAATCGTACTATACATCTTGTCACACACTTTCAAAAAATTAAAGGAGACCGGCGTAAATTTTTTCGGCGTCAAAAACGGCGAACAAATTTGTAGTAAAATCTCGAGTTCGGAGGTGCTTAAAGCCGCATAAAACAAGACCTACTGATCCGAAAAATTGAAAAACGCAGGGGGTTAAAGCTAAAATCGTACTATAGATCTTGTCACACACTTTCAAAAAATTAAAGGAGACCGGCGTAAATTTTTTCGGCGTCAAAAACGGCGAACAAATTTGTAGTAAAATCTCGAGTTCGGAGGTGCTTAAAGCCGCATAAAACAAGACCTACTGATCCGAAAAATTGAAAAACGCAGGGGGTTAAAGCTAAAATCGTACTATACATCTTGTCACACACTTTCAAAAAATTAAAGGAGACCGGCGTAAATTTTTTCGGCGTCAAAAACGGCGAACAAATTTGTAGTAAAATCTCGAGTTCGGAGGTGCTTAAAGCCGCATAAAACAAGACCTACTGATCCGAAAAATTGAAAAACGCAGGGGGTTAAAGCTAAAATCGTACTATACATCTTGTCACACACTTTCAAAAAATTAAAGGAGACCGGCGTAAATTTTTTCGGCGTCAAAAACGGCGAACAAATTTGTAGTAAAATCTCGAGTTCGGAGGTGCTTAAAGCCGCATAAAACAAGACCTACTGATCCGAAAAATTGAAAAACGCAGGGGGTTAAAGCTAAAATCGTACTATACATCTTGTCACACACTTTCAAAAAATTAAAGGAGACCGGCGTAAATTTTTTCGGCGTCAAAAACGGCGAACAAATTTGTAGTAAAATCTCGAGTTCGGAGGTGCTTAAAGCCGCATAAAACAAGACCTACTGATCCGAAAAATTGAAAAACGCAGGGGGTTAAAGCTAAAATCGTACTATACATCTTGTCACACACTTTCAAAAAATTAAAGGAGACCGGCGTAAATTTTTTCGGCGTCAAAAACGGCGAACAAATTTGTAGTAAAATCTCGAGTTCGGAGGTGCTTAAAGCCGCATAAAACAAGACCTACTGATCCGAAAAATTGAAAAACGCAGGGGGTTAAAGCTAAAATCGTACTATACATCTTGTCACACACTTTCAAAAAATTAAAGGAGACCGGCGTAAATTTTTTCGGCGTCAAAAACGGCGAACAAATTTGTAGTAAAATCTCGAGTTCGGAGGTGCTTAAAGCCGCATAAAACAAGACCTACTGATCCGAAAAATTGAAAAACGCAGGGGGTTAAAGCTAAAATCGTACTATACATCTTGTCACACACTTTCAAAAAATTAAAGGAGACCGGCGTAAATTTTTTCGGCGTCAAAAACGGCGAACAAATTTGTAGTAAAATCTCGAGTTCGGAGGTGCTTAAAGCCGCATAAAACAAGACCTACTGATCCGAAAAATTGAAAAACGCAGGGGGTTAAAGCTAAAATCGTACTATAGATCTTGTCACACACTTTCAAAAAATTAAAGGAGACCGGCGTAAATTTTTTCGGCGTCAAAAACGGCGAACAAATTTGTAGTAAAATCTCGAGTTCGGAGGTGCTTAAAGCCGCATAAAACAAGACCTACTGATCCGAAAAATTGAAAAACGCAGGGGGTTAAAGCTAAAATCGTACTATACATCTTGTCACACACTTTCAAAAAATTAAAGGAGACCGGCGTAAATTTTTTCGGCGTCAAAAACGGCGAACAAATTTGTAGTAAAATCTCGAGTTCGGAGGTGCTTAAAGCCGCATAAAACAAGACCTACTGATCCGAAAAATTGAAAAACGCAGGGGGTTAAAGCTAAAATCGTACTATAGATCTTGTCACACACTTTCAAAAAATTAAAGGAGACCGGCGTAAATTTTTTCGGCGTCAAAAACGGCGAACAAATTTGTAGTAAAATCTCGAGTTCGGAGGTGCTTAAAGCCGCATAAAACAAGACCTACTGATCCGAAAAATTGAAAAACGCAGGGGGTTAAAGCTAAAATCGTACTATACATCTTGTCACACACTTTCAAAAAATTAAAGGAGACCGGCGTAAATTTTTTCGGCGTCAAAAACGGCGAACAAATTTGTAGTAAAATCTCGAGTTCGGAGGTGCTTAAAGCCGCATAAAACAAGACCTACTGATCCGAAAAATTGAAAAACGCAGGGGGTTAAAGCTAAAATCGTACTATAGATCTTGTCACACACTTTCAAAAAATTAAAGGAGACCGGCGTAAATTTTTTCGGCGTCAAAAACGGCGAACAAATTTGTAGTAAAATCTCGAGTTCGGAGGTGCTTAAAGCCGCATAAAACAAGACCTACTGATCCGAAAAATTGAAAAACGCAGGGGGTTAAAGCTAAAATCGTACTATACATCTTGTCACACACTTTCAAAAAATTAAAGGAGACCGGCGTAAATTTTTTCGGCGTCAAAAACGGCGAACAAATTTGTAGTAAAATCTCGAGTTCGGAGGTGCTTAAAGCCGCATAAAACAAGACCTACTGATCCGAAAAATTGAAAAACGCAGGGGGTTAAAGCTAAAATCGTACTATACATCTTGTCACACACTTTCAAAAAATTAAAGGAGACCGGCGTAAATTTTTTCGGCGTCAAAAACGGCGAACAAATTTGTAGTAAAATCTCGAGTTCGGAGGTGCTTAAAGCCGCATAAAACAAGACCTACTGATCCGAAAAATTGAAAAACGCAGGGGGTTAAAGCTAAAATCGTACTATACATCTTGTCACACACTTTCAAAAAATTAAAGGAGACCGGCGTAAATTTTTTCGGCGTCAAAAACGGCGAACAAATTTGTAGTAAAATCTCGAGTTCGGAGGTGCTTAAAGCCGCATAAAACAAGACCTACTGATCCGAAAAATTGAAAAACGCAGGGGGTTAAAGCTAAAATCGTACTATACATCTTGTCACACACTTTCAAAAAATTAAAGGAGACCGGCGTAAATTTTTTCGGCGTCAAAAACGGCGAACAAATTTGTAGTAAAATCTCGAGTTCGGAGGTGCTTAAAGCCGCATAAAACAAGACCTACTGATCCGAAAAATTGAAAAACGCAGGGGGTTAAAGCTAAAATCGTACTATACATCTTGTCACACACTTTCAAAAAATTAAAGGAGACCGGCGTAAATTTTTTCGGCGTCAAAAACGGCGAACAAATTTGTAGTAAAATCTCGAGTTCGGAGGTGCTTAAAGCCGCATAAAACAAGACCTACTGATCCGAAAAATTGAAAAACGCAGGGGGTTAAAGCTAAAATCGTACTATACATCTTGTCACACACTTTCAAAAAATTAAAGGAGACCGGCGTAAATTTTTTCGGCGTCAAAAACGGCGAACAAATTTGTAGTAAAATCTCGAGTTCGGAGGTGCTTAAAGCCGCATAAAACAAGACCTACTGATCCGAAAAATTGAAAAACGCAGGGGGTTAAAGCTAAAATCGTACTATACATCTTGTCACACACTTTCAAAAAATTAAAGGAGACCGGCGTAAATTTTTTCGGCGTCAAAAACGGCGAACAAATTTGTAGTAAAATCTCGAGTTCGGAGGTGCTTAAAGCCGCATAAAACAAGACCTACTGATCCGAAAAATTGAAAAACGCAGGGGGTTAAAGCTAAAATCGTACTATACATCTTGTCACACACTTTCAAAAAATTAAAGGAGACCGGCGTAAATTTTTTCGGCGTCAAAAACGGCGAACAAATTTGTAGTAAAATCTCGAGTTCGGAGGTGCTTAAAGCCGCATAAAACAAGACCTACTGATCCGAAAAATTGAAAAACGCAGGGGGTTAAAGCTAAAATCGTACTATAGATCTTGTCACACACTTTCAAAAAATTAAAGGAGACCGGCGTAAATTTTTTCGGCGTCAAAAACGGCGAACAAATTTGTAGTAAAATCTCGAGTTCGGAGGTGCTTAAAGCCGCATAAAACAAGACCTACTGATCCGAAAAATTGAAAAACGCAGGGGGTTAAAGCTAAAATCGTACTATACATCTTGTCACACACTTTCAAAAAATTAAAGGAGACCGGCGTAAATTTTTTCGGCGTCAAAAACGGCGAACAAATTTGTAGTAAAATCTCGAGTTCGGAGGTGCTTAAAGCCGCATAAAACAAGACCTACTGATCCGAAAAATTGAAAAACGCAGGGGGTTAAAGCTAAAATCGTACTATACATCTTGTCACACACTTTCAAAAAATTAAAGGAGACCGGCGTAAATTTTTTCGGCGTCAAAAACGGCGAACAAATTTGTAGTAAAATCTCGAGTTCGGAGGTGCTTAAAGCCGCATAAAACAAGACCTACTGATCCGAAAAATTGAAAAACGCAGGGGGTTAAAGCTAAAATCGTACTATACATCTTGTCACACACTTTCAAAAAATTAAAGGAGACCGGCGTAAATTTTTTCGGCGTCAAAAACGGCGAACAAATTTGTAGTAAAATCTCGAGTTCGGAGGTGCTTAAAGCCGCATAAAACAAGACCTACTGATCCGAAAAATTGAAAAACGCAGGGGGTTAAAGCTAAAATCGTACTATACATCTTGTCACACACTTTCAAAAAATTAAAGGAGACCGGCGTAAATTTTTTCGGCGTCAAAAACGGCGAACAAATTTGTAGTAAAATCTCGAGTTCGGAGGTGCTTAAAGCCGCATAAAACAAGACCTACTGATCCGAAAAATTGAAAAACGCAGGGGGTTAAAGCTAAAATCGTACTATACATCTTGTCACACACTTTCAAAAAATTAAAGGAGACCGGCGTAAATTTTTTCGGCGTCAAAAACGGCGAACAAATTTGTAGTAAAATCTCGAGTTCGGAGGTGCTTAAAGCCGCATAAAACAAGACCTACTGATCCGAAAAATTGAAAAACGCAGGGGGTTAAAGCTAAAATCGTACTATAGATCTTGTCACACAATTTCAAAAAATTAAAGGAGACCGGCTAAAGTTTATTCGTCGTCAAAAACGGCGAACAAATTTTTGGTAAAATCGCGAGCTCGACTGCTCGACTATTTGAGGGCACGAAACTTAACGATTGTTCGATTACCGAATGTGTCTAAGCGCAAAAAAATAAATACTTAACCCCAATTTTGAGGACTTACCTTTTTCGTTTGAAGTTGGCATTCCAAATTGCGTTTTTCCCATTATAAGCTGGAACTTCCATCCAAGAATAGGCTTGGTTAGTTGATTGATGGAAATGGGGTAGGTTTTCTTGTACTTGTCAACTTGTCTTCCGCAATCTACAATAATTTAATGAAGAAACATTGATTATCTAAGTATTACAATAACGAATACTATGATTGCGGGTATTTAGTTCTCAATTAACTACCTACAAGTTTCCATATTAAAAAAATGCACTTTTAGGGCGGCACCCACAAATCATCATCTCAACTCGATTTACGAAGCTGTACGGGCGCGTTAATTAAATCTCAATTCTACTATTCTAATTGAAATTTAAAAAAATCAAAATCGTTTCAATTGATTCATTTAACCCCCTAAAACGATTTAACAATTAAATTTCAAAAGGTAATTAATTGTAAAGTCTTTTACTTATTGGTAATTATCATTACTTTAGTCCTTTAGTGGATTGAACAACAAAAATATTCTAAATAAAAAGTTTAGTTGCAATAAGGTGTGATATAAACAGATAAAACTACTAAAATTTTATACATAATTGAACGTTAATTTATTTTTTTTAAATCAACAAATGCGTACCTACCTACTAATTCCTTCACTATTCGAATTCTTCACTCCCTTAACCGAGGGTAGAGGGTGGACTTTCAAAACTATATTTGAACATTTATAAAAGCTACGGACATATTACCGAACCAACTATGTACTACTAAATTGTTTGTATAAATCGTGTCTTTTTGCGAGTTAATACGTGCAGCTGCAGGTGTTCTTATCAACACGTGATTAGAAATGTGTAGTTTTAACGCAAAGTAGGTAGTGGAAATTAGAATTGGCGTATACGATAAATTTAAAATCAAATAATTTACTATAATATTTAATTTTGTTTCTCATTTTTGGGCAATTTGTCCCAAAAATTCAAATGTTGGCAATTCCCTTGAGAAAAGTGTTCTTATACAAAACTAAAGCACATTAAATTTTATATACAAATTTCGAATCTTAGGTTTTTTTGTCAGACGAACGGTTTCTCTTGGATTATTTACTTATAAACGAGTAAATATTGTGAGTCAAGATTTCCCGAAACTCCACCAAAATAGCCTTGTTATTTTGGGCCACCCCAAATCCTTCGAAATTTGAAATTGCATTACTACTTCTTGTTACACACAGATTATTTTGTATTTAGTTTAATATAGCACTTCTTTTCTAGATTGAAACAAATCTGCACATTTTATACAACGACGAATTGCCCAATTTTAAAAAGGGACACATCAAAGGTTTGATTTTAGGCGACTTTTGTTGGTTCATTCGGTGCCACGTTTTCCCCTGTAGATGCCGGATTTTATTATTATCCCCGCAATGGTTACAACTATCTATGATGGGCAAAGCTTCTTATGTATTTTCCTCAATTTGAACAATTTGGATAAAATCGGTTATTGAAACATTCAACTATTCATGTGTTACTTTAAATTTAATTTCACGTACACAACTTCAGTAAGAGGACCGGGGTGGTGTAGCGGCCAACATCGTAGCATGCGGATGGAAAGGTCGCTGGTTCAAAGCCGACTGACACCTCTGGAGTGTCTCTATTGCCCGTATTTATAGTCGATGCTCAAGCACGAGCTCGGTCTCAAGCACGAGATTCTCACCAATTTCTGTTCTATAAACGATGCTCAAGCACTGGCCTGTACTCAGGTCGACAAAATGCGCGTATTGCGCATGCTAGACTCAAGCAAGTCTCAAGCACAGTTCCTACCTATCTTGAGACACTGTTTTGTTACCAGAAGTTTCATTTTTCCAGCTAATTATATTGTTTTAAATCAAATTAAAGAAAGTTTTTCTTTCAAAAACAAATTCACGAATACATATATGATTTTATTGAAGCATAAAACCATCAAGAAGTAGTCGGAAAAAGATAATATATCCGCGATGTTGAAAATCCGATGGGATTTTATGATAGAGAAGGGTTAGGAGACATTATAGGTTTCTAGAAGAAACGGTTGCGCCAACCTGATAACTGATAACCGTGGTATACCTACACCCCTGCAATTTCACAATTTCTTGTTTACGATTTTATGCTACCTTTATGCTAGTTAGTCAATGTACCTACACATTAGTAAATATTGGATTAGTATACAATTCATATTATTGGCCTAATGAACATGGGGTATACTTTTGTTCTAATTCATATAACTCTTTGTAATGTAAAGGTATGTGGTATGTGTTAACAATACGCGGAGTTTCTCTTTAAATAAATTTTTTCTTCTTGTACTCAATAAATAAAATGGGCATTTATTTATTAATTGATTACTATGGAATGCCATTTTACTTTTTATTCTTAATTTTTTAAACATACATTTGTATTCAACTAACAAATAAATATGTAGCATTACAATTCAAGAATTTAAATTTTTGGGAATTAAAATGTGTGTTAAAAAAATATGTACGAATTAAAATGGAAGGCGAAATAATTTGTTCCCTAAAATAAATAGTTGGAATAAAAATGTTTATGAAATAAAATAATTCACTGAATTTTTAAGAAAGATTAAAAATTATCAACTGACATTTTAAATAAACTAACATTTTAATTCAAGTAACATACAAATAACTAACATTTCAATTCAGGAATTAAATTGTTAGTTTATTAAAATGTTAGTTGATAATTTTAATTGGTCGCTGTAGTCGCGCGGGTATTTCCGATACTACACGCAACCGCAACTGCAAACTACAAAGGACAAAGTGTAAAAAGTGACGTGTATAAGTGTCAAGCGAGAGAAGTCCTTTGCAGTTTGCAGTTGCGGTTGCGTGTAGTATCAAAAATGCCCGCGCGACTACAGCGACCAATTAAAATTATCAACTAACATTTTAATAAACTAACAATTTAATTCCTGAATTGAAATGTTAGTTATTTGTATGTTACTTGAATTAAAATGTTAGTTTATTTAAAATGTCAGTTGATAATTTTTAATCTTTCTTAAAAATTCAGTGAATTATTTTATTTCATAAACATTTTTATTCCAACTATTTATTTTAGGGAACAAATTATTTCGCCTTCCATTTTAATTCGTACATATTTTTTTAACACACATTTTAATTCCCAAAAATTTAAATTCTTGAATTGTAATGCTACTTATTAAGATGCAGGTTATTTAAAATTAGGTGTAGTAAAATCTATAAAATAAAAGTTAAATTGACATTGCAAGCGGTTATCAAATTTTTAACAAACTAAAATTTAATTCAAGTAATTAAAATGTTAGTTTGTTAAAATGATACAAATTTATATTCGGAATTAAATTATTTGTCGAATAAAAATGTTAGTTTAATTAAAATGTTAGTTGATAATTTTAGTTCCAAATATAAAATCGCTCATTGGACGTTTAGGTTCCCCCACCGCTGCGACGACCAATAAGCGATTTTATATTTGAAATTAAAATTATTAACTAGCATTTTAATTAAACTAACATTTTTATTCGAGAAATAATTTAATTCCGAATATAAATTTGTATCATTTTAACAAACTAACATTTTAATTACTTGAATTACATTGCAAGTTATTTAAAATTAGGTTTATTAAAATATGTGAATAAAAAGTAAAAAGGCATTCCATAGATTACCTACAATATTATTTATTTCACTAGTAACAATATACAGTAGCATAATAGACGAAATATTTGGTTAGGTCATTATTATTACCTACCCCCATTGAGCTCGATGCCTACCGCTACCCCACATCAGGTATATTTACGAAAATTCAACATAACCGTAAACAAGAAATAGCGCGCGCAAAAGTTAAATAAGGGTCAAAGTCGCATGTAGAGCTAAAAATCACCAAAAATCCCCTAGTTTCAACAGCCAAGTTGACTCAAGTCTAAGCTCGAGCGAGAACACCCGAAGTTCCGTTTATAGAACAGGGCTCGTACTTGAGACGAACTTGAAAAAAACTCGTGCTTGGCGAAGTCGACTCCGAGCTCGTGCTTGAGCATCGACTATAAATACGGGCATAATGCCCTTGGTCCTGGTGGTTCGGAACCCACCTAAAGCTGTTGTAGGTCCCGTCTGCTAATAACCATAGTAGTTGATGCGGACGTAAAATACCACATTAAATATTATACAACTTCAGTATAACTTGGTATAACACACCCAACATTTTCGATGCCAAACATTTTATTACAAAAACTGCCCAATTTGAATAATGCCGTTAAAAATACAGTTGTTCAAACGGCACCGTGGTACCATCTAACAATGTTGAATTTGCTTGACGGTGTACGTTTCTTATCTTTTGCGAAAACTTCAAAATTTGCCAAAGAACTATACGCAGGTTGGATAGCACCAACTTTAAACTCAAATCTTTCGTTCGAGACATGGCCAAACGGTGGCGGACGTTTACCATCTAGCTGTGGCCTCTATTTTAGGTAACATTCACTTCACAAATCCGACTCAAAAATCTTGTATTTATTTTTGTTTTAGCGTTTATAACATTAAAACAGATTCGATGCGAGTTGCAAGTATCGATTTTAAAAGCACGACCGATCATTCCAAATGGGCCGTTTCGTCCACTAATTCGACTTCAAAGTGGACTTGTATTGGGGACATCAATAGAGCAGTATTTGAGTTATATACTTAAGGTAACTGGTATGATAATTTAGTAATTGTAGGCACAGAGCCGGTGGGACAGTTTGCATTAGTATAGACGAAGTTTGGACCGCTTACCAACAGATTAGAAGAATTTGAACAACCCCGGAAATTTTTTGAAAATTACATACTAGGACATCACTTTTTACGCTATTTGAGCTCATAAAAACATTATACAATTACTGTGACTTTCGTGAGGGTTATTTTCTTTATGTTTAGCGTTAGCCGGTTAACACAGGGAAAATTTCATTTATCAATTATCATTTCAAATAAAATAAACATTTTAGGGTTTGTGGGGTCCGCTACCTAAACTTCATTCAAGCTGAAGATTTTAAATTTTTTATAGGGCCAGGCCGGGTCCCTAAAAACAATGCTTATGGCCGGGCCCCGGACAAATGACCCGAGAAAACCAATCTGACTACGGGCCTGCTTACGGAGTGTGCTAATTTAAATAAATTTATCCATTTAAATTTCATAAATTGTATTGAAAAAATTGGCTGAATTAAATTTTACCGTAATTTTTATTTGTTTAACTAACTTTATTTATTTATATAAATTACGAGAATGCGGCTGAAAGTTATTCGATGTCAAACACGACGATCAAATTGCTAGTAAAATCACAAGTTCCGCGGTGCCTAAAATGACGCATTAAACCAGATCTAATGATTCGAAACATTTTAAAATGCAGCGGGTCAAAGCCAAGAAGCTAATACTTCTTTTCTCAGGATTTAAAGAATTTTGTCTAGTTCGGCTGAAAGTGAGTCGACGTCTAACACGATAATCGAATTACTTGCAACATCTTGAGTTTCGGCAGTGCTTAAAATGACGCCTAAAACAAAATCTAATGTATCAAGAAGTTTGGAAATGCAGATCAAAGCTCCTCTAAACCAAAAAACTCGAAATAATGATAACCGATAGGCTTTAAATAAATGCAAGTAGGATCAATGACCAACTATGCAAAACTTCCTAAACAAATCAAGCATCCAGCAACAATATTAATTTCCTAAATTTGTGTCCAGAAAATCTGTAGATAAGGTATGTCTTATCATAGTATCACCTCTACTAGGTAAGTACGCCAAAAATTAATAACAAACAACCCCCAAAAATATGAAAAATTAGAAACACAAGAGAGATGATGAGCCCGTTTTCTCCTAAACTGGTCGACTACAAGTCGAAAGGAAGAAAGTTGTTGACCATTGTTCCATTACCGAAATGTCTATGCGTAAAGAAATTAGAAAATTAGCCCCAATTTTGAGGACTTACCTTTTTTGTTTCGTTTGTAGTTGACTTCCATCCAACAAAATGTTTGAAGCTGACGGAAATCTGGTAGGGCTACTTGTACTTTTCTCCCACCATCTGCAATAATTTAATGAAAAGACATGGATTATTCAAATATTACAATAACAAATATTATGATTAGGGTTTTTAGCTGTGGATTAGCTATCCGTTCCAATAATGAAAAAATCCACTTTTAGGGAGGCACACACAAATCATCACCTCAATTCGATTTGCAAGGGTATACGTGGGGGTTAAATCTCGATTTGTCAATAGGGTACATCATGTATTAATCTGAATTATAATTGAAAACTGCAACGTAAACTAAACTTAATATAAATGTAATAAAAAAGTGTCCCAAAAAAATGTTGATTTCAATCGAAATTCTACCTCGGTCTGTCTGATCGACGCGCACTTCAATGTTACACACTTTAACACTTTCGTGCGTTTCCTGTGTAACCAGAAAAACGTTGGAGGGGGGGGGTAAAGTTAAAGAAAGAGCAAACTATGCCAATTTTGCGTTTTTTGCGTTAGAAATACGAGCCCTAGCCTAAGCTTTTGTTCGAGAATGGAGACAAGATGCAGAAAAGTACTTAAAGTGTAAATTATTTCGGGGGGGGGCAAACTTTGCCCTGGCTACGGCCTTGGGGTTAAACACCACAATATAGACAATAATAAAAATTCCAAGCAAATAATTCTCATGACAGTTTGTTAACAAGTACAAAAGTCAAAACTAAGAAGATCTTAAGTTAAGCCATCATCAGAAATGAGGATTTAAAGTTTAGCTCAATATTCGGTACAACGACAAAGTGGATCTTAGTTTGAATTAATTTTAAGATTTTCTTATAATTTATTGCGGTGCAAACGGGCATAAGTTGTACCTACTACGGTTCGTGCATGTTCGTTTCCACCCTCCTCGATCGATTCACCCTTTATCGATTCTTGTCTGTGTCTCTGGTCTCTGCGTCTCTGGTCGAGACGTGTATTTTCAAAAGATAAGCTTGTGTAGGGTAGTCCGGATGACATGAACCTTATAATAGGCGAATTGTGCTTGAGGTAACTTCATAATGAATGTTTTGATGAGAATATTTAGTTTTGTGTTTTCAGCGACAAGGAGGTTGGGAACGTCAACATGCCTAATTCATATGTACCGGAGGATCCTACTTACGCAGATGGAATGGCCAAATCATTTGCAACCATCGCGAAAACAATGACAAAGTTGACGAACGATGGTAAAGTGCTAAAACAAGTATTGTTCACAGGCTTTAGTAGTTCAATTCCACACAACGCCAAAATTGCGATTACTTATAAGTTTTGTTCCGGGCCATTTGAGTCACCTTACACAAGAGTAAAACCATTTATTTATTGGATGGGTGTTGATAAGACAGTGGCCGGTTTAGATATCGCAATACAAAGTATGAAGCTGGGCGAAGCGGCCCGGTTTTTAATGACATCAGAGTATGCTTACGGCAAAGATGGGTATTTAAACCTCGTCCCACCTTACTCGTCAGTTTTGTACGAAGTGAACATTTTACCCGGTATAGGATTGCATTCTCTCAACAGTTTTATTACTTTCAATAATTGTCTCATAAAGACTGCTATAGGCAACAGGTTAGTGATGCAAAACAGGTATAAATTGGCCATTCGTCAATACCACGGGGTAATCTTCAGTATAGAAAATTCCGTTTTAGGAGATGCGGATGAGCGAAGGCAGTATTCGTATATATTGATGTACGTTTACGCAAACTTGGTTGGAATTCATACAAAGTTCCGACAGTCGAAACTTGCATGTTTCAATGCAAATAAAGCTAGTAAATTGTGTAAAGAGTACTCGCTCGAACTGCCCCTTAAAGTATATTTACATAAAGCCCGTTCTTTGATAGAACTCGGCGATTATTCTAAGGCCGAAAAACTTCTTGAAAAAGTCGGAAGACTTGCGCCAGGTTCTAAAATGGTCAAACAAGAGTTTGTCAACTTACATAAGAAACAGAGAGAAAGCCGTGGTGAACCAGAACCACCTCCTACACATGAAAAGGGCAACCCAAAGAGAGTGAGAAAGGAAATTGAACTTAATTCAATAAATACTCCAATTGACGAATTAATTGCCATCAAAACAGAACCACTTCCTACCCATGAAGAGAGCAACACAAAAAGAGTGAGAAATGAAATTGAATTTAATTCAATAAATCCTCCAATTGAAGAATTAGATGCCATCAAAACAGAACCACTTCCTACCCACGAAGAGAGCAACCTAAAAAGAGTGAGAAAGGAAGTCAAATTTAATTTAACAAAGGCTTCGGAGGCTCCAATTGAAGAATTAATTGTTATCAAAACTGAAGTTGCAGATTATTAAAAATGAAAAGTTCTACAGAAGTCTACGTAATACCGAGAACGAGAGTTCACAACGCCAGAAATTTTTCAAAGAAAATTATAATATTACAGTTTTATAGCGATTATAGTTTGTTAAGACGTTAAGACAGTTCTTTTGTATTTTATTATCAGTTAGATATGTTATTGTTTGTAGTTCTATATGGGAAAACCTCCTAATCGTCCATTATAATCAAACAATGCCAAACGGTCCCGATTATATTACGAATTACGGTTACCGATATCTGTATCTAATAATCCAAAATAAATGTTTATATTTAAAAATTTTCAGCTTTATAGCATCGTGTTCAAAAAAAGATTGTAAGGGCTCTGTGTATTAGGGCCGGCATAAGCCGTGATATTCTGAGCTATGAGCAGTAGTTGCAATATTTTGGTCTGCATCTTATGCAAAAATGCAAGTAAGGCGAAGTTATTTTGAATTATGTTTTGCTTTCAAAGTATTGAATGGATTTTTATCATACCCGGAACTTCTTTCGGAATTATTATGGGCTAATCAGTCCATTACAACTTACAACGGGTTACAAAAATAGTCAATTGTAGTATGTAATGTCGATGTTGTTGGTGGTTCACTTAGTAGACCGGGCGCCCAATGTAGTTGAGTATGCAAAAATAGAGGGCCGCGAAATTTTGACGGATTCCTGTATCTGAGACTCTAAGCTACATAAAAGTGCATGTTGCCAGCAAAGTCTATGGTTTCTTTGATTTTTATTCCCACTTTTGTCTAGCCCTTAATTGTGTAGAAGCAAAGGGCCTTATATTTCTGTAACGATTCTATCAATATCTTCCACACTTTTAATCCAAGTAGACAGACGTATTTACAAATTTTATGACCTCTTGTTCGATTTTGTTATCTGCCATGGTTTAGGCAAAAAACAATTGTTTTCATGTCCTACATATTATAACCTGCATCATATGTATATTTTAACGATAAAGCTCAGATCTAAGAATAGGGTAGGTTTTCGATGAACATGTATAGAGATGAAGTTGTAGAAGGGGAAAATTGTCTAACGGTCTGCTGAATTAAATTTGCTTATTTAAACAATTTAACTCCCCCTAGCATCCCACGCAAAGTGTTTAACGTATAACTCAGAAACTATGGCTCGCACAGAAAAAACCCTATAGACATTCTTGTTGAAAACTTTGTATGCTATATTTCTATACTGAAGTATATTTAGCTTCTGATGCACCTTTTCCTAAATAATAGTCAAAAACCAAGTTTAGGAGTGCGAGATCTGCGTTAAATATGTAGGGTTATGAGTCATTGATGGCTATTTTGTGTGGGATTTGGTGTGTGGGCTACTTTTGGTTTTTGGGGGGTGCATTTGGATTTAAAAATGTACTTATTGATTTAAAAATGTTAAATGCCTTTCACTTGTTTTTTGGTACCTATTTGCACTTTGGTATATTATGTAAATGGTAAAACCGTTTGAGTAAATATTATTATTATAATACCAATTTCAAAAGTATATGAGAATCCGGCTGAAAGTTATTCGACGTCAGAAACAATGCTCAAATTACTAGTAAAATCGCGAGTTCAGCGAGCCCTAAAATGACGCATAAAACAAGATCTCATGACCCGAAGAACTTCAAAATGCAGGGACTTAAAGCTAATAAACTACTACTTCTTGTCTTGCGATTTGAAAAATATACGAGACTCCGGCTGAAAGTTATTCGGCGTCAAAAACAGCGATCAAATTTCACGTAAAATCGAGAGTTTGGTGGTGCCTAAAATGACGCATAAAACAAGACATAATGACCCTAAAAATTTATAATCGCAGGGGCTTAATGCTAAAGGACTACTACTTCATGTCTAGCGATTTCAAAAATATACGAGAGTCCGGCTGAAAGTTATTTGGCGTCAAAGACAGCGATCAAATTACACGTAAAATCGAGAGTTTGGTGGTGCTTAAAATGACGCATAAAACAAGACCTAATTTATTTATTTATTTATTTATTTATTTATTTTATATAGGAGAGACCGACAGTATGTGTTCTCAATAGATTGAGATCACAACCAAAAAAAGGTCCCTCACTCAATAATACAAATCAGATGCATAACTACACGTAAGAATACAAATTATTAGATAATTGAAATAACAATCAAATTACAAATTATTAATACATACATAATTAATAGCAGATCTGAACTGAGACAATGTACCCCCAAACAGATCGACAGTACCAAAGCGCCTATTGTAAATGTCCGCCAGTCGATAGGATGGGGAACTCTCAATGAAAGTCTTACTATGGGCTTCATGATAAAAAGTGAATGTTTGTCTAGTATTGAAAGACGGGACGCGGAAGTCAAACTGATCAATTAGCATCACATCGTAATGATTGTTAACGATTTTATAAAGAACTATCATGTCGCTTCTCAGTCGTCTCTGATAGAGACTGGTCAAGTGGTATCTCGACAATCTATCCTCATAACATGGGCACATATCACGTGGGAAAAACATGTTATCCAAATAAAACAAAAACTTTCTTTGTACCGACTCCAGCATGCTAATAAAATGGTTGTAGTGCGGGGACCAAATAACAGACGCGTAGTCCAACCTACTCAGTATCAAAGACCTAAACAAAGCAATAAATGTAGAGTGACGACGAAAAGGTCTACATACTCTCTTTATGAAACCAATCTTCTTGTAGGTCTCATTGCGGATGAATGCAACGTGAAGATTAAATGACAGTTTATTATCAAAAATAACGCCCAAATCTTTCACCTCAGTAACCTGTTTTAGCGGAGTATTATTAATAGTGTAATCAAAGGTCATTGGGGATCTTTTTCTAGAGAAACTAATATAGAGGCACTTATCGATATTCAAATGCAAATCATTGACCACACAGTAGCTTTCGAACTTATCAATATTACGCTGCAAGTCACAGGCATCGCCCAGGCAGGAAATACTTTTATAAATTTTTAAATCATCGGCAAAAAGAACGAATCTGCAGCCATCGAAGCACTTTCCAATATCGTTAATAAAGATATTAAAAAGGGTAGGACCCAAATGACTGCCCTGAGCAACACCTGATGTTAATTTAGTATAATTAGAAATCGTTCCATTTAATGCTACAGCCTGTGATCTATTCCTTATATAGGAAGCCAACCAACGCAACAAGTCCCCGTGGATTCCAAACATGTCTAGCTTATTTATAAGTATGGAGTGGTTAACCTTATCAAAAGCTTTCTTAAAGTCGGTAAAGATAACGTCTACCTGTTGGTTTTTATTTAGTGACCGGTAGATATAATTACAATACGGCATCAGGTTCGTCACGACGGACCGGTTTGCAGCGAAGCCATTTTGTTCATTTATAATGAAGCCCTTTAGGTAAGGGCGTAGAAAGTTGTAAATAATTTTTTCAAACATCTTACTGAAAACGCACAACTTGGAGATCGGCCTATAATTTTCAATATTGGTTCTATCACCACTTTTAAGAATAGGGGTAATCAGAGCAGTTTTCCAGATGGATGGGAAACATCCCAATCTAAGTGATTTATTAAATAAGATATGAAGTGGTTTGCTTAGGGAGGGACAAGATTTAATAAATAGAGGATTTATTTTATCAGAACCAGGTGAACTGCCAACGTTAACGCCGATTAGAGCTTCCAAAATAACTGCCTCTGGGATTTCGTCAATAATTATAACGTTGGCGTTCGTATTTAAATTGTGAACGGATTTAGTAGACTCGGGTTCAAACACGGATGAAAAAAAGGAATTGAAGAGATTACAGATAGACGTACTATCATCTGCAGATTCATCACCGAGATGCATGGCCGATGGGATGCCACTTGAATTACGCTTACGAGAGACATATCTCCAAAACGTCCTGATGTCCCCCCTTATACCCTCCTCACATGACTCAGTATAGAGTTTGTAATCATTCTTGTACTCCATTTTAAACCTTCGCCGGTAAAAAGAAAATTCATCATAGAAAACAACGTTGTGGTATCTTTTCCACTTTTTATGAGCCCTTTGTTTACTTTTAAAAAGTTTCTTCGTCGAGAGCCGAACCCAATGGGGAAACCGCGACGGCTTAACGACTACTTGTGGAACGTATTTATCGATTAAATCATAAATTCGCGTGTAAAAAACATTCACATCATTATCAATGGAGTCGTCAATAAACAGATCAACCCAATTGATCGACTCTAGCCTCTCATTAATGACTGCATAATCAGCCCTGCCAAACAGATATTTATTATATTTTGACTTGGGTAAAAAGTTATCAAATGCCAAACCAACAACAATATTTAGCGCAGGATGATATACATCCTCCCCAACCAGCGGATCCACACATCGATCCAGGTGTACAACATTTTTAGAATTACATAAAACAAGATCCAATATATTACCGCTTACATTATTAACAAAATTGTATTGACATAAACCAAAAAGCATAAAGGCATCGACAAAAGGAGCAGCACGACCATTATAATTTATTCCATGGGCAAGCTCCGGCAGGTTATCGACTACCGACCATCTAAGATTAGGAAGGTTGAAATCTCCCATCAACATAAAAACATCGTTGGGGTTATCCGACATTATGGCTTCCACCCGATTAACAAACCTTTGAATTCTATCCTGTTCTAATAAAGGCGGTAAATATACACAACAAATATTAAGTTTACGTGAGTTAACGTTTATTGTTACCCATATGTCCTCAACGACATCACACTTCCAGTTAGGTCTCTCCATTATATTGAGCCTGGTTGAGATGGCCAGCAAGCACCCGCCTCCAATAAGCTTAGCTGATGTAGCAATGTCGCGGTCTCTTCGCAGGACCCGGTAAAGACGATCGTCGAAGAACTCACCACCATCGATAGAAGGCAAAAGCCAGGTTTCAGTCAGACACAAAACATCATAGTCACGCACGACATGGCTCGAAGAAACTTCCATGGACTTAGTACGCAGACCCCGCACATTTTGGTAATAAACGTTTAGATTTTGATCAGCCATTACACAAGATTAAAGAAACAACACTAAAATTACTTTACATATGTACCTATTTGAGCACCTAAGCACTCAAATGCGCCAGATCGAGTTCCGAGCCGATGATGAACGGCTTCTCGTTGTTGGGCTTATAAACAAGAATCCGACCTGCCCTGACAAAGCACCTAAAGCCCCTACCCTTACAGTTATCGCGAGTCTTTTTAAACAACGTTTTTTTAGCTGGTGTTAGATGTTCATTTATATACACTCTCTCTTTAGCTTCGGTAACCGTATGAGGCAACGTCAGGATTTCAGACACCAACAGTGAGCCCTTTCTCCTAACAGCCGACAAAATAGCGTCCCTCTTGTTTCTCGAAATGAACTTCACGATTATAGGTTTAGGGAGAGCCCTATTTCCAGACCGGGCCACTCGAGAATAAACTCGATGACAAAGATCAAGATCAATATGAGATAAGGAGACTCCAAGGGTTCCCGCAATGGCCAGCACAAGCTCGCTAGGAGTTTCGTTGTTTTTCTCTGGGACTCCAGTAATTTCCAGATTCCAACCTCGCGAATATAGCTCTAATGATTCAATTCTTTCTGACAAATTTAGGATTGTCTTTTTCATAGCGGTGTTGTCCTCCACGATCCCGTCCACTGCTCTCAATTTGGACTCTGACTCCTTCATCTTGGCCTGAAATTCATCTAACGTATCAGACATGAACTGGACAGATTTCTCAAATTCCTCTATTTTCAAGCAACACTGGTCCAACTTCTCCCGGAGATGTGTCTGATCGCTCTTAATATCTTTGACGTCACTGCTAACCGATTGCAACATTGCAAAAATCACAGCCAAAGACGGCTCAGGAGGATTACCAGCGGCATCCGCCCCATCATCACCTGCCCGATTTCTGCTCCTGGTGTTCACACCATCGCCCGCCATGATACAAAAACAAACTGAGTCGCAAAATCCCAAATGCAAACAAAGCCCAGCTGGGTTCAGCTCAATTAAGAGTTCAATATGAATAAATACAAAATAATTCAATCGGACGCGACCTTCTACATGCGCGATAACTGATAGTACACACGGTTAACTATTTAGCTTTAAATTATTATAGGAATTGTAAATTCGATCCACAACAAACAACCAGAATCGCAAACCGATAAACTCAGCGAAAACTGGTAGACCACTACTTTGTTACAACGATTCGTACAGATTTAGTCACCTCAACTGCTATCACCCGATGACCCGAAAAATTTATAATCGCAGGGGCTTAAAGCTAAAAGACTACTACTTCATGTCTTGCAATTTCAAAAATATACGAGAGTCAGGCTGTAGGTTATTCGGCGTCAAATACAGCGATCAAATTACACGTACAATCGAGAGTTTTGCGGTGCCTAAAATGAAGCATAAAACAAGATCAAATGACGCAAAAAATTTAGAAACGCAGGAGCATAAAGCTAAAAGGCTACCATTTCTTGTCTTACAATATTAAAACTATACGAGAGTCCGGCTAAAAGTTATTCGGCGTCAAAAACAGTAATCAAATTACTAGTGAAATCGAGAGTTCGGCGGTCCCTAAAATGACGCATAATTAATGACCCGAAAAACCTCAAAATGCAGGGGGTTAAAGCTAAAGGACTACTACTTCTTCTCTTGCAATTTCAAAAATATACGAGAGTCTGGCGGGAAGGTATTCGGCGTCAAAGACAGTAATCAAATTACACGTGAAATCGAGAGTTTGGCGGTGCTTAAAATAACGCATAAAACAAGATCTAATGACCCGAAAAATTTAAAATCGCAGGGGCTTAAAGCTAAATAACTACTACTTCATGTCTTGCAATTTCAAAAATATACGAGAGTCCGGCTGAAAGTTATTCGGCGTCAAAGACAGCGATCAAATTACACGTAAAATCGAGAGTTTTGCGGTGCCTAAAGTGAAGCATAAAACAAGATCAAATGACGCAAAAAATTTTGAAACGCAGGAGCATAAAGCTAAAAGGCTACAATTTCTTGTCTTACAATATTAAAACTATACGAGAGTCCGGCTAAAAGTTATTCGGCGTCAAAAACAGTGATCAAATTACTAGTGAAATCGAGAGTTCGGCGGTCACTAAAATGACGCATAACCAATGACTCGAAAAACCTCAAAATGCAGGGGGTTAAAGCTAAAAGACTACTACTTATTCTCTTGCAATTTCAAAAATATACAAGAGTCCGGCGGAAAGTTATTCGGCGTCAAAGACAGCGATCAAATTACACGTAAAAAAAGTTTGGCGCTGCCTAAAATGACGCATAAAACAAGATCTAATGACCCGCAAAGATTTAGAATCGCAGGGGCTTAAAGCTAAATGACTACTACTTATTGTACTGTCTTGTCTACTAGCTAGTGTTATCATATCACCTCTACTAGGTAAGTACACCAAAAATTAATAATAAACAACTCCCAAAAATATGAAAAATTAGAAACACAAGAGAGATGATGAGCCCGTTTTCTCCTAAACTGGTCGACTACAAGTCGAAAGGAAGATTTTGTTGACCATTGTTCCATTACCGAAATGTCTATGCGTAAAGAAATTAGAAAATTAGCCCCAATTTTGAGGACTTACCTTTTTTGTTTCGTTTGTAGTTGACTTCCATCCAACAAAATGTTTGAAGCTGACGGAAATCTGGTAGGGCTTCTTGTACTTTTCTCCCACCATCTGCAATAATTTAATGAAAAGACATGAATTATTCAAATATTACAATAACGAATATTATGATTAGGATTTTTAGCTGTTGATTAGCTATCCGTTCCAATAATGAAAAAATCCACTTTTAAGGAGGCACACACAAACCATCACCTCAATTCGATTTGCAAGGTTATACGTGCGGGTTAAATCTCGGTTTGTCAGTAGGGTGCAAGATGTATTAATTATCCTGAATTATAATTGAAAATTGCAACGTAAATAAAATTGAATTTTACAATATGCACCGTAGAAAAATATTTTTATCTCATTGGAGTATCCCAGATGCTGCGTAATTCTCGATAACAATTTGAATGTGGCCTAAATTACTTTAATTTAACTAAAGAGGGCAAAATTGGTTCGATTAGTTCAATTTAATCCCCATCAAACAATTAAATTTCAAAGGGTAATTGTAAAGCCCCGTACTATTAATTATCATTACTGTGATGTATTGAAACAACAAAAAAGTTAGAAACAAAAATTTTAATTGCAATAAGATTGATTCAAGATAAAACTACAAAAATATTGTAAATAATTATTGGACAATAATTTAATTTAAAAATGCGTACCTACTTCCCTACTAATTCCTTCAAGATTCGCACAAACTATATTCGAAAAAACTATATTTCAATACGTAAAAACCACGAACCACGAACGTATTATTACCAAATCAATTACGGCTAAAACTAACTGGTTGTATAAATTATTATATCTTTCGCAAGTTAGAACGTGCAGATGCAGGTGCAGGTGTTATCAACACGTGATTAGAGAATTTGTCGTTTTAAGGTGGCGATATGCTAGAGTGAGAAAGGTATATGCTCATTTAGAAAAGTAAGCAACTTTAAGAATAATGACGACTGTTATCAAATAGCTACATTAAAATTGACATAGTTAGGCGAATTTATTCCCAATTTCAGAAGGCCCCTGTCCTTATAATAGAAATATAAAAATTCAAAAGCGTTTTACTGGAGCGATTGGTTCATAATAATAATAATAATGATCTTTATTTAGTTATAAAACTATTAATACAATTACAATACTTACTACAATAATAATTAGATTAGGGTAGGTTAGGTAATATTGCAACGTTTTCCTTAACATAATTTCTGCACTTAACCTTAAAAGTCCCCAAACTTATAGAATACTTAATATCATTTGGCAGCTCATTAAACATTTTTAAACCCTTATAGTATAAGCAATTTTGAGAACTGCTTTTTTTATACTTTGGCAACCTAAAGGTTCAGGTTCATTAGTTAATTATTCTTCAAAACTAAGTCTTAAAGTGAAGATAAATATATAGAGTACGATATGTATATCTCAGAGTTTTCATTTTTCATTTAAAAATGGGCCAAAAGTGGGTAAATAAAAGCAAGCAATTTTCCTCACGTTCAGTAAGCCTTATCTCTATTAAATATCAACATTTCAGCAACAAAATTCAGCTTACATTGTAGCTCAATCTTTCTACTTTATTTTTTGTCTACATAATTTTTTTGTAACTTCAATAGGTTTTGCTGCTCAAGCGCTCCAGTAAAGCACTATTTGCAACATTTATTACATGGGCAAAATCGCCACCTTAACGTAAAATAGTTAAAATTCGAATTGGAGCACACAACGAATTTATAATCAAATAATTTATTAAAAACACTATTTTTTTAAACTCACTTTCGCCCAAAAAATTTAAATATTGGCAATTCCCATCTCGAAAACGGTATATTATACAATTTACAATATGCAGGTTGTCGAATTTCAATTAGGAGAGCCAGACTCCTTTCCGATTAAACCGACTAAACCGATTATTACATATTATGTTTAGTATCATTAGACAGGCCATTTTTCAATATCTTAAAATACCTAAAGTGGGGAACACACGAGCGAACATACATGTATTAATACATTACAGTTCGTATGTTGTTTTTTCTGGCATCTATTCGATGTCCGAAGAGTTTTGATGGCAGGGCCGTGCGCTATTATAATAGAAAAAATATATATCCCAAAAACCAGTCGCAAGAAATGGTGTAAGGATTGGCTTTTAAAACGGGGGCAGTTCTGAAGAAGACTGGAAGAATTATGTTGAACTTTTGGAATTAGTAGTTACATAGTTAATTAAATATGAAAACGCCAATTATGACGAACACGCTTTGACGTACCGCACTTAATAAATCTATGGCGAACCTGTGCGTTTTACAAACACACGGTTGAATATAACACGTACGTGCATACATCAACGCGCATTGAAGTCTGAGTGGGTGGCTTTAGTCTACAAGTAAAAGCAAGTAGGTGACAAGTAGCAATGTCCCAACAATAACAACCCTGTAAACTGTAAAAAAATCATGCAACTAGCTACAGTGGTTCCCAAATTCCAAAACTCCAAAATACACATTTATATTAGGTCATTTTCTCCTAACTCAAGAGGTCTAAAAATCTGACGATTGTTCGATTAGGTACCGAATGTGTCTAAGCGTTAAGAATATAAATATTTAAACCCAGTTCTGAGGACTCACCTTTTTCGTTTGTATTCATTTAAAATCGCGTGTTTCTTATTGCAAACGAAACGTTCATCCAACAGCATGCTTGTAATTGATGGAAATCTGGTATACGTTTTCATCTGCAATAATTTAATGAAAAGACATGAATTATTCAAATAACACAATACGAATTATATTATTAGTAGGGTATTTAGCTCTTGATAACTTTTCACAATGAAAAGATCCGCTTTGGTAAACATACACAACTCGATGTGCAATGGTATATGTGCAAATGTGCGCGTTAAATCTCTATTTGTCAATAGGGCACATAAATGTATAATGTATAATTTCATAATCAGAGACGTAGAAAAATATTTTTGTCTCATCATTGACTTATCCATGCCTTATTAGAGGGAATGGGGCAAGAGGGGCTGGTGCTCTGGGTCTCACAATATTAAGAGGCCTCAACTTAGCAACTCAACGTTAGAAAAAAATAAAGGAAAAGAAATTAGGACGAGTAGAAAAAATTTCAACAGTAAATTCAGGGGCCCTGTAATTCTCCAACAGTATTTTTGGTTTATCTGAAATAATAAATATAGCTATTTACTTCATTTTTCTACTTTGTTTTTGTGAAACATCTTTTTGGGGGCTCTATGAATCGCTACTAAACTTCCTGAACTTCATTATAACCTTGCCTTGATGAATCAGAAACTTTCGCCTGCTGCGCTATTTCATTTTATTTCTAATGCATAGCATAGGCACCTATAATTTTATCAGTCTAGAGGCACCTTCAAAAATAAATCCAAGCCTGTTGCTCGTAATTTATTTAACAATTTAAAAGGCTCCTAAAATATTTGCTATCTCGTGTCTCGCATTTTCTCTGAAAGGCCCTGATGGGCGATGTATCAATAATTCTAGGAAACAATTTGAATGTGGCCTAAATTATTTTAATTGTAATAAAGAAAGCATAATCGATTCAATTGGTTAAATTTAATCTAATGAACAGAGTAATTCCAAAATGTAAGAGATTAGCTAATAAATTTTATTAGTAGGGTATTTTATAAGTTTTCATAATGAAAAAATATATATTACTCGATCTGCAAGGGTAAAGTGTGTGTTAAATCTTGACTTGTTAATAGGGCACATGTATTTATCTGAAATAAAATTGAAAATTACAATGGAAAAGCAGTAAAATACATTTTTCAATTTTTTCAATAACTGTTGAACAGCAAAGAGAAAGTAAGACATTGAGAGACCACTTAAAACTTGCAAAGAAGAATGACCCCAAAGCGTACATAAAGAAGGGTAAACTATATGTAGGTGATGAAGCTTACTCAGCAAAGGAGTTGGATTGTGATGATTTAAATAAAGCAGAAGCGGCAGAAGAGTATTATTATAAAGCCAGTAGCGCACCAGGAACGCCCACCATAGCGAGCAAACCACGTGAGCCTGACCTAGAAACGAAGGAAGTAGCGAATGTTGGCAAACGCAAAGTGAATGTCAGCGTTTCTGATATACAGAATCCGGTGAACAGGGGTGCTCAATCGAAAAGGAGCAGAGACAAATTTGGGAAACAACATACTGAAAAACAGCTAGTGCCGCCGGAGAACACAAAAGCCTACGTCGAAAATAGAAACCTGAGATCCAGAGCAGATTCTGGTTCGAGCAGTGCCAATAGACTGCCCAAGAAATCATTTTTGCGTGCCACTTTGATTTGAGTGTTGTGTATGCAGATGTAATTATGTGTAAATATGTATAAAATTGTGTAAATTTGTGTAAATATTTAAGTTTAAGAGACTTTAGCGTTCCCGCAATGGCTTCGCACACTTAGAGTAAGAAATTTTATTTTTCTATTTTTAAAACATGAGCGGGGTTGAAGTAATGCATTTGAACATTAGGTCTTTGGTTGCTCACATTGATTAGCTGCGAGACTTTGTTTATAGTCAAAGTTTTGATGCAGTTTGTCTTACAGAGACGTGGCTGAACGCAGATATATCCGACGACTTTGTTTCGTTGAATAGTTATGTTTTATACAGAAGGAATCGCGGTTCGCGTGGGGGAGGAGTAGCGATCTATTTACAAAAAGGTTTTGATGCCACCGAGATAAAAAATGTGAGTTTCACTGATACGAAGCAATTATGGTTAGACGTTAAACTAATAAATTTAATGTCGCTTTAGGTGTTGTATACCGCCCCCCTGCGTTTCCTTTTCCGGAGTTTGTAAATGTTATGGAGGATTCTTTTTTTGCACTATCTACCTTATTCAGTGGATTGGTATGCTGTGGTGATCTCAATTGCGATCTGCTGCAACCCTTCTCCTCGTCGTCGGGTCTGTTGTTGAACTTGTTTGACGCCTTCGACCTCTCACAGGTTGTGGATGGACCGACAAGAATTGGCCGTACCTCTTCCTCACTTTTGGATGTATTTGTGGTTAGCAACTCAATTGAGGTGAGTTCCTCGGGTATTATTGATGACAGTAACATTGATTCCAATCACAGTATTATAACACTCTCGATTGCTTTAGACGTCGATGAGGATGCTCAATTTCTCTGAAAATAAACTTTTGGTTAAAAAATAATAAAACTCATAAGCAACTTACTTTTTTTCATTTGCTAATTTATCCACATACTTTACAATGTCTTCTACAGGTTCGCCTTTGTATAAAAGCGGCTTTTGAAAAATCATATTTTTAAATATTTGCAGCAACTTATTTCAGGCCTATTAACGACTTCTATTTGTAATAACTTTAAATTAATGCGACAATATTTACACGATTATTTTACCTAAATGTATCTACGACAGTTTTATAATTCTGCTGAATTTCAGTTTTTTCGTATTTCAAATTATTTTTCAATTCATTACTATACGAATTAAGAGAAGTTTTTGATTTTTGTTAATATAGTAGCTATAACTTTGTTTTAACTTTTTTTCTAACTCCAGTAGTATCTTTTAAACTCAACCGCCTACAATTTGAATTGTTACATAATAATTAAAACTACTCCCTTTACCTTTACCTCTCATTTACTTCAGAAATATTAATTCTTTAGTATCGAGTTGCAAGCATTTACTTTTTAAACCATGCAATTCTGATTCCATTAAAACAGAATCTTCTTCCAGGTTTTAAGTATATCAAACGCTTTATTTATATCGTGCTTCTTACTTTCTAAGTTTTCTGTGGTTTGTACGAACATTAAATTCAAATTCTAAAATTTAAATCTTAGTAACGAGAAATCATAATTAACTGCACTTACTTCGGCATATTCTGTAAGGGCAAAATTCTGCTTTTGTAGTTGATTCAATATTCCCTCTTTTTCGCACAAAGCATTATTTAACTCAAGTAATGATTGTTCTCATTAAAAAGTTCTTCAGAAGCTGTTTCACGCGTATCGACATCCTTAATTTATAACTCTTTCAAGAGATTTAATTCACTATGTAATTTCAAAAGGCTTTCATCTCTAGACACTAACTTATCGTAAGAAATAGTGGAAAGTTGTTGAATTTCATTTTGTAACTGTTTTATTTTATTTTCGGCAACAAAATCTTGATCAGATGCTTGCAAATCGTTTATTTCTTGATCTTTGATTTGCAGCAGTTGATTTTTCAGATCACCTAATATGGTATTTTTACTATTTAATTTGGTCTGTAATCTGGTTAACTTCTCCTTGGTTACTTCGAGCTCCTCCACAAGTGAATTACTCAAAATCATGTTTAAACTAATTGAAGTCCAATTCGTCCATTCGGTGTAAATATTGGCACATTCTAAAAGCTTTCACACAACAAGCTAATACAGAATTGATCTTGGAACAACCGCATTTTTTTGCTTTATTGGAGAATTAATCGGTAATCGTAGATTACAGGAAAATTCGTCGTTTAGTTTGTGTCGCTAGGTAGTTTTCCACACGCTTTCCACATTCAAAACGTAACTTGATGCAATGAAGGTTTTAGTCGAACTCTTGTTCGAACACAAGACGGTATTGCAATCTTTAGCTGCATCCAAAAGCTCCACTTGGTATTCTCTAGGGGTGAATATTTGTGTGTAAAGATTGTCATTGAAGTAGCATGCCATTGATATCTAAGTAACGAAGTCGAAAATTTTTAAATGAACTTTCATAACAAAATTGAATACCTACCCGAATATTAATTAGCTGACCACTTTACGTGTACGATTGTTTAAATATACTATTGTGGTTAATTTCATTTAAAAATCTGCAAATCTTAAGTTTTTATTTCATTAAAATTGGTTTTAAAATGTGAGGTTATAACGATTTTGAATCTTGATGTGTTGGTGTTCATCGACTTACGTGCTTACGTCGAATTTAGTTACATCGAATCTGTCTAGAGAGATACATCGAATAGTTGATGAAATTAATAATATCATCGGAGAATTAATTTATAATTTGTACTAAAAACTATCACTTTTTAACTTTATTTATTTGTTTACGTGTTGTAAGGACCAAATTTAACGCAATATTCGAATAATAGTTTGGTGGAGCGATTTATTAAAGTGTCAACTGTCAAAATGACTGTGTTTATTTGTCAATTATTTTTGATTAGGTGAAATTCCATAGAATCTGGTATTATGCTCGATTTAGCCTTAATTACGGTATAACAAAAGGCGAAATGTCGGAAGAACAATTTGATTTTCCTTGGCAATACAGCTTTGCGCCTTTTTTCACGTAAGACCCTAACTTGAAATTAACCTATACATCGGTGAGTCACTGCTATTGTCTTAAATCTAGTTTACAGCCTCATGCTGAAACGAGAGCACGCCAGATAAAAGTTTGGAGGAACATCGTATTAGAATATTTTCGTAGTACAAAACAATGTGTGATAGACGTACGAGAAGGCTCGCATACGATACCTTTTAGTAATACCCAAATTAACCGCAAGTTGAATGAAGATTTTATACTAGCTATCCTGTCGGACTTGCAACGTACTCAAAATGCTGCACCCTTAGACAAACAGTGCAATCGTTGGGAAATTTATTGGCGCACCCTCGATGAACTTAGTAAAATTACTTACGACTATATTTGCAGTAGAGGAGCTACCAATTCTGTTCTAACTATATACGAACTTATAAATGGTGAAGATGCAGTCGACGAAGGTAAATTAGTTTATTCGTATTCTCTTTTCTTACCATGTTTTTCTTGTAGAGTTTTATGGGTTAGATTCGGATGTGATTATAAAAGCATTACGCATTTTAGAAAGTAGTGGCAAATGTGAATTGATGTTGTTCGACGAACAACAAGGCGTTAAGTTTTTCTAATTGTTAAGTAATTTGATGAAACATTTTTACTAAAAATAGTATATTTTCAAAGCTTTTAGTAGTACCTACTGCAGGGATAATAAAAAATAATTGCTAAGAGCTTTTTGTACTCGCAATATTATGGCAAAATATAAAATAATTTTATTACTATTGTTAAAAATCGCCTAAAAATACATTTTAAATATTTTTATACAATAAGTACTTAGGTAATAAGGCAGGTCACTTTAGGAATTATACCTGCTTCACTTTCTTGTGCCCTCACGTTTGTTATATTTTTGTTTAAAATTTGTATATAATGTATCTGGTAAAATTAAATAAATATCTCCGCACCCGGCTTTCAAAAATGTTTTTTTCAACATAAAAATTGTCGGAAAAGATACTCAAATGGGTAATTCTTAATGTACTCATTAAGATAAGCCAACGTCTCGAGCTTTAATCCCTGGTGCTGAAATGGAGGCAAAATCGCGATAAGAAATCTTTTATAAAATATATTGCAGCGTAAGGGCTCGTTCAGACTGGCAAGCGAAAAAGTCGTAGACGACAATGTAGTGAGAGACAAGCAACATCTTCGCAGAGCAATTGAACGTTGTATAAGTTTAATTTATGACTCTTTTCAATACGGATTACAATATGTAGAGTCAAGAAGTCAATTCGAAATATCTAGAAGCACAGAAGCAGCCTATAAAACTATCCAGTGTTCATTTTTGCAAAACTGTGACAAATAACTTCTATCAAACTTCGTATAAAATAAATTTTATAAAAATCTTTATTAAGTAGATCTTTTATATAGTTTTTTTATTTTTTTTTTTAGATATTTTCACCTCGTTAAAAAAATTTAATGATTGCGGCCGCTTATTGTGATTGGAAATTGCTAATTTTTGAATTTTTGGGATGAAAGTGAGTTTTAAGGTGGCGATTTTACCCATGTAATAAATGTTGCAAATAGTGCTTTACTGGAGCGCTTGAGCAGCAAAACCTATTGAAGTTACAAAAAAATTATGTAGACAAAAAATAAAGTAGAAAGATTGAGCTACAATGTAAGCTAAATTTTGTTGCTGAAATTTTGATATTTAATAGAGATAATGCTTATTGAAAGTCAGGATAATTGTTCGCTTTTAGATACCCACTTTTGGCCAATTTTTAAATAAGAAATGAAAATTTTGAGATATACATATCGTACTCTATATATTTATCTTCATTTAAGACTTAGTTTTGAAGAATAATTAACTAATGAACCGCTCCAGTAAAACGCTTTTGAATTTTTATATTTCTATTATAAGGACAGGGGCCTTCTGAAATTGGGAATAAATTCGCCTAACTATGTCAATTTTAATGTAGCTATTTGATAACAGTCGTCGTTATTCTTAAAGGTGCTACTTTTCAAAATGAGCATATATACCTTTCTCACTCTAGCATATCGCGACCTTACAATAACATATTTTCTAATCACGTGTTGATAACACCTGCACCTTTCAACTCGCGAGAAGACACAATTTGTAATTTAAACACACAATTTATAATACATAGTTAGTCGGTTTGGTAATATGTCCGCGGTTTTTAAGTGTTAAAATATAGTTTTTGCGTATTTGGGTTCGATTTGAAAAAATAAAAAAACAAAAAAAAGCTGTTTTAAAGGTTTTTTTGCTGTAAATTATTTTGAAGCATATAAAATTGATAAACTAATCGGGTATGTTCCGAAGTGCGAAATTTTGAATCGTAATGGCTTAAACAATAATAATCGTGCAAAACTCCCAAACAATTTGTACTACAGACTTTTGGTTAGTATTAATGCCGGAAACTGACACGACTTAAAATTAAAATGTGTTTTTGCAGGTATTAATCGTACTACCAGAATATCTTTACGATCTTCGACGTTTAATAAGTTCGTTTGTTACACCACTTGTGATTACTATAAAGTTACCGATTTATCAGGTGTGAAATTTATTAATCGAGACTATAAAGAACTTGATTAGTAAAGGTATGTTCGTTTAACATCATTCGACGTCATTTATTACTTGCTGCTTGATATTAATTTAGGTTTCTTCCACTTGCCGAGTATTAATGGAATTTACTGTGATGAGCGCGCGTCTCTAACTCTTGGCAAAAAGATCGTTTTCTTAATAAATATAGAAATTTTGCCAAAACACCAAGTTTTACTACAGTGAGTATTTTGTCGAAAAACTGAATGGTAGTTGCCGGCATTGGTGGTATTTTAACGCCGTTGTTTGTTATAGACGATGCCTCAATATCGTGAAGTGTCTACTCTTCATTCGCTCTGTCTAGATGGTGTAGGAGCTCTGGTCGTGAGTTTGGCACCTCACATTATCGCCAATGTCCAGTTGTGCTCAAAGTAATCGGAGCCACAGAAAGGAGTGGCAAGCCTTAAAAGAAGTTTAATTGAGTTAGTTCAACTTTTAATGTGTAATGTTCCGTGCTATTTGTACGATTCGATGTCGATGTTTTTAACGGAAGTGAATGTTGTCGTAAGTTTAACGAAAGTTATTTTAAATCAAAATCTTAAGAATATAGATTTTTCTGTGTGGCCTAAAATTATGCGTTATGTGTTATATAAAAACTTGTTGAAGTTGACTGGGTTGGAAGTACTTAACTTGGGATCTTACGTACGGGCGGTTGAAGAACTAGAGAGGTGCATTATCGATGGAATTGCTATGATCTAAAAAATTTGCGGTCCTTGTGTTTATGCTTTGATATCAATATCTCACCTGCTTTTAGAAAAAATCGCCCAAATTGTCCTGTTCCTGATTATGTGTTTGTACAATATTTTTCATCGATTGGCAAACATTTAAATTATCTTTGTACAAAGTTTTGTCGATATTTTATACATGATTTTTACACGACGTTACAAATCGTTTCAAGAGCACTCTCATAGTTAGTGCATCAATATTTAAGCTTTCATTAAATGTTTGTTGAAATGTTTTTAACTCCTTTAGAATATTGTTTGTAAAAGATTGAGCGATTTCTAGGGGCCCATTATGGCCAGCTTGTGCTTTGTCGCAAATGTTAGTTAATACGTTATTTGTAATCTCAAACTTTTCTTTTTGTTCTTCTAAATTCGTTAACATATCATGACACTTGCTAGAAATTCTAATGGTGGTTATTTTAGTAGCTTCATAATTTTCTTGGGCCATACTATACAATAATTCAATTTTATCTTGTAAAGCCGAATCGACAATTTTAGACGTTTTGCTTATATTTAGAAGAACTTGAGATTCATCATATAGTTTTCTAGTCCTTTCCTCGAAACATGTGGCAAGATATTGTTGCTCATCTTTTTCAATAGTGGTTTTTTGTAGTACAGTTTTACAATCATTCAACTCTTTGTTAGTTATGTCAAATGACGTACGCCAGTTGAGCTCCAAGACATCTTTTTGATCTTCCAAATTTTTTAATTGAACTTCTAACACGCGTATAATGGTAATCTTAGACGATTTCTAGGGGCTCATTATGGCCAGCTTGTGCTTTGTCGCACTTTGCTTTTTGTTCTTCCAAATTCGTTAACATATCACCACACTTGCTACAAATTCTAATGCTGGTGTTTTAGTAGTCTCATAATTTTCTTGAGCCATACTATAAATACCTCAATTTTTGAAATATTGGCTGTTTAAAACCAAGTCTTTAGAATAGGCTAGAGCTCTGAAAATTAATATTGTGCTATTTGTAATTAGTATTAATTGATTTGGAAACCAGTGGTAATCAATTTAAGTACCTAGATCTGTTTTAATCTATGTAATAAGTAATATGTTAAATGTTCTGTATTCGATATTTATATACTATCTGTATCATTTAAAGCTAATTCATAATTAGTTGATTTTTTAATTTATAAAATTTCGGTGCTATAAGTTTTTATTACTTGCTATTAATCAGGAAATCAGAGTTTTAACGATTTTTATTTCAAAACACTCGGCAAGTCAATAAGTGAGTGTACCTCATATTGATAATGAGGCGATAGATACATTTTTAAATTACACTGCTCTGAAAAAAATTGCAACTATACTGTGGAAGGTATTAATAAAATAAAGTTCTATTTCAACAACAAACTGTCTCTTAAATAAGGGTCTGTTTATTTTTATTTATTACATATCAGGTTTTTAAATATCTCTTACAACGGGTGGTAGTAAAGTGTAATCAGTTGTTGGAACCAAAACCATGTAACAGAATTAAAATTATTGTCGATTGTTGAAATATCTGATTTTAATCAGCTCTTATATTAATCATACTTTTGTGCAACCCAGTCTTTTATGCCAGAGTGTAACTAATTTCAATCCCATTGAAATCCCCATTGAAATTGACCTCTTTTAAAATTTAAGCTTGCCTTATTATTAAAGACTTAAGTGAAGTTTTAAATGCCAAATGCCGAAGCTGATACAATTTAAGATAAATTAATGCTGTAACTATTATTTTAATTAGCATAATATTGATAATATAAAAAAAACTGTATTTTATGTAATAATTTATAAATGAATAAAAATTCAAATGAAGAAAAGGATGTGTTTGAAGTCAATATTTTTAGCAACTTTTGGAACATTTTTAGTTTTTGAAGTTTTTCTTTAATCGCTCTCGATTTGATGAAATATTTTTGCACACGAGCAAATTCACATTATCGCTCTCATAAAGCTCCAATACCAATACATCTCGCAGAATATTTTATCAGAGCGAGATCCGACTTGAACCAATTCTTTAGTTAAATCTCAAGAACAGCTCTACTTCGGGTAATAAGCAAACAAAACTCCAAGCATCGCCCTACTGTTGGCTAGGACTCTTGATGACATCCACATCTGATGCTCCGGCCGACTTGTATGTGAATAAATTCAATTTTTCTTTTGCAAATTTTATTACAATAAATTAATTTAATTTACCTGCAATATAATCATCGTACATTGGGTTATTTTTCTTTCTGGCCAATTTTGATACTCTCTGATCAGGAAACGGTTGATCTTCAACCAAATGTGGATTATTAGAATGCTTACCATCTTTTATCCTGGGCAACCTGAAATTTTTTGCTCTATTAGTCAATGGTCGCCCATCATTAATATGAATTTGTTGTTTACCATCTTCATAGAGAGATACTGCCACTAGTTTTAATGTTTTATTTCCACAATTTGGACAAAACTCCTTAGTCATGATACTGGTGGTTTTAAAACAAGCGTAACAACGGATATAAAAGTTCTAAGTTGTTTAACTATACGACCGTCTAAAGCTGCTACATTTAGTTTCATCTGTTTCCCTACATTTTGCATGGCAAAATCAGTAGTCATGCACGCAACTTTTACAGATTTGTCTTCCACTAACTCAGAATTTATGCTTTTTAGCATCTTGTACGTTTGAAGAACAGATCCACCCTTCATCATCACATTCCTCCTCTGATGAACTTTCACTTACATCTTCGTCTTCTACAACAGGTCTTAAAACATCAGACATTATTGCCTCCTAACAATTCGAGGTTGTCAAAGTTTAAAGTCTCAAATTTTTCATTTAGATTCTTGTCGATTTGTTATTTGAATTGTAAAAACCTACTATCACTTACTATATCTTCCATTACAAATGATTTCTCTTTTGCAGTAATAACATTGATAGATTTTGGAATTACAGGCTCCATCATAAAGTGGTCGGCACCTACATTTTCTTTTTCCAACTGATAAGTTAAAGCCATGACTTTAATGTCGGTTGCAGATATACTTTGATAATCGCCAGTTTTTTTGAAAATTCAATTATAACTTTCACATTGTCCGGATCCACATTCCTGATTACTAAATCGTAAGGTAGAACTACAAGTCGATGTAATTGACGCTTATTTGTAATTTCATTTGCTACTTTTTGACAAGTTACTATGTTTTGACCAACATTCTATTTCTATAAAACAGAAGTTTTTATAGTAGGTACGAGAATTAGAAATCGAATTTTATCTAACCTGTAATTGAGCATTTTGTAAAAAGGCTGTTGTGTCTACAACAAAATACTGAACGTTTTTAGCCATCGGAAAATTAAAAAACTTTAGTAGTTAGAAAAAATTATTAAGCATTAGGTACATACAAATTACAACGTGTTGCGTTGTGTTACGTGTTCTAAACCATAAATAAAGAAAGTATATACAGGGTGTCTCGGATATGCTTGATTAGCATGGGGATCTCGGAAACTATATAAGAGATACAATGATAGTTAAATGAGATGAATGTTACGTATGGGATTCAGAAACAAAAATTTCAAGTATCTCTTGTGGTTTTTGAGATATGCCAAAAAATGTCAAAAACGACAAATTCTAATTTTAGTCATAACTTCTTTATTTGTGAATTTTTTTAATTTGTAAACACATTCTTTAAGCAACTTTTAATGCTGAATTTGTATATAGGTATATACTTAGATTTTTAGTTTACTTTTCCATTTCCAAGCACGCATCATCAACTTTAGTTTTTCTTATGGTCGTCATTTTAGATTTTTTATTAGATCGATAAAGATATTAATACGTAACTTTCATCTCATTTAACCATTATTGTATCTCATAGATTCAGAGATTCCCATGCTTATCAAACTGTCCCGGGACACCCTGTATATACTTTCTTTATTTATGGTTATAACCTCACATTTTTAAACCAATTTTAATGAAATAGAAACTTAAGATTTGCAGATTTTTGAATGAAATTAACCACAATAGTATATTTAAACAATTGTACACGTAAAGTGGTCAGCTAACTAATATTCGGGTAGGTATTCAATTTTTTTATGAAAGTTCATTTAAAAATTTTCGACTTCGTTACTTAGATATCAATGGCATGCTACTTCAATGACAATCTTTACACACAAATATTCACCCCTAGAGAATACCAAGTGGAGCTTTTGGATGCAGCTAAAGATCGCAATACCGTCTTGTGTTCGAACAAGAGCTCGACTAAAACCTTCATTGCCGTTAAACTCCTACAGGAATTGTCGTGGGAGTTACGTTTAGAATGTGGAAAGCGTGCAATTTTTATTTTGGACATAGCGAACGTGGGTGTGATGACTTCGCATATAAAGCTTTTGACAGATCTGAAAGTTACAAACTTTTTGGAAAGTACGACCAATTCTTGGGACGATTGCTTGAAGAATTATTCGGTGATAGTAACCACGATCGAGGAGTGTCAGAAACTTTTAACAGACGAGTCTTTGCTTGTCGAAAACTTGAATTTAATTGTGATAGACGATTGTCTTTATGGGGAAAAGCAGCAATTATTAAAACCTTTAATGAACAAATATTTTCAAATTGCGAATGAGAAAAGGCCACGAATTTTAGGACTGGCTGCGGGTCTGTTAGATTCGGAGTTACAACCCGAATGTTTAGAGGACGAGTTGCAGCGATTAGAAAAACTATTGAATTGTTCTGTTAATACTTCTAGCGAATTAGTGACTTTGTTGAGGTTTTGTTGTCACCCTAAAGAAAATTTGGTTCAGTTTAGTAAGGGAAATGTGTTGCCTTTGACAGAACGACTGATAAAGATTGTTTCCGATGCCGACGAGTTTCTGAGCGATCACCGGTTCGATCCGAGCGAAATTTATTCGGACGATTTTTTGGAAGAGTTACAACAACTTCCGGATCCGATAGAACAGCCTAGGGTGCTTTTGAAGCAAATGTTAGATATTTTAATGGATTTAGGACCTTGGGCTGCAGATCAGGTCGCCCTTAATCTACTGACGTCCATCGAGAAATTAAAAGTTAAAGTTCCTTACGAACGCCACTACTTATTGCTGTGCATGGTTTCTTCTGTGATGGTTAAAATACGCGCCATTTGTGATTTCGAATTTCAGGACTTGTCGGATTTAGATCGTATTAAACAGTATTCTAGTCCAAAACTTTTGCGTTTTTTGGAAATTATAAAAGAATTTAAGCCTTCTGGCGAACGTCCCGTCGAAACGGTTGAGCCCGAACCCGTACCGAATATTAAAGGTGGGCGCAATAAAAACGTGAGGGGTCCGCGCAGACCGTTTAATTCGCGTTCGCAACAGGAGGACTGTTTATGCGCTCTCATATTTGTTCAAAATCGTTACACTGCCAAGATTATTTTCACATTACTATACGTGAGTGATTGCTTTTTCTAATAGGGTTTTAAAATAATAATTTGGTTTGTGTTTAAGATGATGAATCAACACGATAATGATTTTTGGTGGGTCGCTCCGTTATATTCGATCGAAAAAGTAGCCGATCCCATCAAAGAACCTCGCGAGGCGGAAGTGGAGCATCGAAGACAAGAGGAGGTGTTGAGAAAGTACCGCACTCACGACTGCAATATTATGGTCTCCACTTCGATTCTTGAGCAAGGCTGTGATTTACCTAAATGTAATTTGGTCGTTCGTTTCGACATTCCACTAACTTTTCATAGTTACGTTCAAAGTAAGGCTCGTGCTCGAGCTAGCGATGCCCATTATATCATTCTCGTTAGCGAAACCGAATTAGAATCGTTTGTTAGAAATTTATCGGAATATATGGAAGTTGAAAAGACTTTATTGAGACGTTGTCGTGGCTGGGAACCTGACGAAGCTGAAGAAGTAGAGGCCGATTCTTACTCTTCTCGAGGCCCCATTTACAAGCCCTCGAGTGACCCCGAGTCTCCGTTAGTATCTTTCTCGACAGCAATAACTCTAGTAAATCGTTACTGTGCCAAATTACCTAGCGACACGTTCACGCGACTAACCCCTCTATGGACCGTTACGAAACTAAACGACGAATTTTTCTGTAATCTACGATTACCGATTAATTCTCCAATAAAGCAGAAAATATGCGGTCGTTCCAAGATCAATTCTCTATTAGCTTGTCGTGTGGCAGCTTTTAGAATGTGCCAATATTTACATCGAATGGGCGAATTGGACGATACCTTACAACCGATCGGTAAGGAAAATTTTAAAGCAAATGAAGATGATTGGAATAATTTTCCGTTGGAGTCAATCGATGAAGCTTTAACTAATGAAAATATAGAGCCCAGACCTGGGACGACTAAACGTCGGCAGTATTATTACAAACGTATTGCCGACGCTCTAACTGACTGTTTGCCTAAAGCCGGTATTCCGACTTACTTTTATAAAATAGTCTTAACCTTGACTTGCCCTTTGCCAGAAGAACAAAATACCAGAGGGCGTAAAATTTATCCTCCCGAAGAGTCTATTCAAGGGTTCGGAATTTTAACCTCGAAACCCATTCCTAAGGTAAGTAACCGAGCTTCACTTTACCTAATCTAATCGGGGTGTCTCTAAAATACTCCAACAATTTTCCACGGTAAATCTTTGGGTCAATTTAGTACGTTGGTACTTCTGAAAGCCTTCGATGCTTGGGTTTAAATTTAAATAAGCCACTGTATCTCCAAAATTATCGCGAATGACCGTCCTACTTGACTTATAAAAGGTGTACATATTTCGATAAAAGTTTAAAGTTAGAATTTTAGGGGGATGAAAGTAATTTTCATCCCTGGCGAAATTCGTCGAATATTTTGGCGAATTTTGGAGACACCCTGTATAACCTAGTCCATATTAAAATATTGTGTTTAGATATGCGCTTTTCCCATATTCACGAGATCTGGTGAAGTTAGTGTGGATTTAGAATTGTGCTCAGATTGTTTAATTATGAGTTCTGAGCAAGTAGAAAAAATTGGGGAGTTTTTAAATTATACTTTTGCCAGTGTTCTTCGTTTACAACGATATTTGATGTTGTTCGATCCTAATGCTTCCGAAAATTCCTATCTGATTGCTCCAACTCGTGATGGTAAAGAACTGTCGACTGAGTTAACTTGTGTAATCAATTTGTGTTTTAGATGTCAATCATAAAACTGTAGTCGATTGGCCTTTCGTTAATTTAATTTATGAAAACCGGACAGTTTTACCAGAAGTGGTACCGGAAGAAGAGCGTTCTCATTTCAAGTTCGATCCTTTATCGTATAAAGATGCCGTAGTTATGCCATGGTATAGAAATCAAGACCAACCTCAGTATTTTTATGTAGCCGAAATTTGCAATAATTTGAATCCAAGTTCGAATTTTCCCGGGTCGGAGTATGCAACTTTTGAAGAGTATTATTTACGCAAATATAAGATCCAAATTCAAAATTCAGGGCAGCACTTGTTGGATGTCGACCATACATCTGCTCGCCTTAATTTTCTTACTCCTCGTTATGTTAATCGTAAAGGGGTGGCGTTACCTACTAGCAGCGAGGAGACTAAAAGAGCGAAGAGGGAGAATTTAGAACAGAAACAGATTTTAGTTCCCGAACTGTGTGCAATACATCCGTTTCCGGCATCGTTGTGGCGGAAGGCCGTATGCCTACCATGCATTTTGTACCGGATCAACGCCTTACTTTTAGCAGATCAAATTCGCCGAACTGTTGCCGCCGAATTGCCCTTGGGTAAAATTAATTTACAAAATGGTAAGTTAATAATCCATAGGTTTTTTGTCGACAATCAGCCTAATTCTGTAAGTACAGCAAATATACCTTTATGTGGTAGCAATAGATATTTACTAAATTTCGTATTCAGTAATTTGCAAAAGAACAGTTTTGCTACAAATCATAATAAACATGGCAATAATAGCTGTGTAGTTACGATTAAGTCATAAGTTGTCCAAATTGTAGTTCTTTTTCTCATATAAAATCCACTTTAAGCTTTTCTTTGACGTTTTTTTGACTGACTTTTTTGTTTATAAAAAAATACTAAATTAATCTAATTCAATGTGTAGTTAATAAATACTTAAATTGAACTCATATGGCTTAAAGGCTCTCATCTTGTGAGTTGTGACTACAGTAAATGGAAATCCTGATACACCCTTAGTCACGCTTGGTCTACTTTCTATCATCAATTTGGTCTTGGGGGAGATACATTTATAATCTTTACTATCTATTCTTACTCTTATTCGTTATTAAAGTATTCCAGGGCTATTTTCATTAAAAGGGAATGAAAAGTAATAATATCCTAATCGCAAGAACTGCAGAAGAATAGCTTAACTAAGGGAGAGATGGTGTTCTGTAGCCGAGGATAGCAAATCATTTAAGGGAAAAAAATCTGATAAATCAACTAGTCCTTCAGGTGAGGGTTGAATCGTTCCATTCAGAAAAAAGCATAATGCCAAGAATGTGGATGGAAATAATCGAATACAAACTAAAGCTAGAAAATGGACTATGAATTTTGAATGCGAGAAATGTTGTGTTTGGTACTTATTTACCAACTACATACACATGATCACGAACTTCAACTTGCACAAATAACAATCCACATCATGATTTAACAAATTCGTTTTGTCTATCTCTATTCTATTGCTATGATCTTACCTTCCCAAATAAGAAATTGTAACAGTATTGTCTTAATATCGAGAAATCTTAAATAGCAATACAATGTCATTACCGAATAACAATTTAGTTACAGAATTGGGCTGAATAGATCCGTTTCTACGGCAGTTCGTATCGTTCAATTTGAGCATATGAAAATGTACGTGCGTCTCGACAGTTTCTAGCGATTTCAAACTGCCGGAGAAATAGACCTAATACAATCTTTTCATTTGTATAGGATTCAGATGGCCTTCGTTAAATTTTGGATGGGACCTATCGGATGTTTTGAGAAAAACCAAAGAGCAGGAGATAAAGAAACAAGAGACTGAGGCGCTCGATGTAATCGTTCCTGTTAAGGAGGAAGAAGAACCGAATGAATTAAATGAAGAGAGCTTGGAAGAAGTACACAAAGAAGAGAAAGAAGAGGGTGAGATCGAAAATCGTGGTGTAGAAGGGAAGGTTTGGACTGAAATTGGAACGTGGTCGAACGACATGATTGTTTTGAACGATAACAACGATACAGTTCGTTATGCTTCGCCTACGAGTTGGATGAACGTCACTTACGACGATTTTAGCGATTCGGATGAGAGTTATTCGTACGACGAGGATTCCGATTGTGGCGGATTAAAAATCGAATTTATGGGCGATAATACAGCTGAAGCGGTGGAAGAAGTAGATGAGGACGATAGTGGTCACGAGTTGACTTTAACAAACGTTTGGAATAGCACTACTAGTAGCGAGCGATCTCAAGACTTAATGGAGCAGTTTCGAAACGCTTGTGAAGTCAACGAAGAGTATCTTCTATCTAATCGAGTAGTAATACTTCAAAAACCGTATGAAAAACGAGAGCTCCGAGCTATTAAGCCGAGTAATTTAATCAAACCGATGCAAATCGATTGGGACGAAATTTGTAAGCCTGTCCAAGCTTACGAGCCTTGTTTTAAAAAATCTGTTACAAAGACAACAGTTTTTGATGACGATTTGACTTTTAGTTTTGACGTACAGCCCAACTTACTCGAGCATCCTGGTCCGAGTCCTAGCGTTATTTTACAAGCTTTAACTATGTCTAATGCCAACGATGGTATTAATTTGGAGCGGCTGGAAACCATTGGCGATTCTTTTTTAAAGTACGCCATTACAAATTACTTGTATTCAAAATACGAAAACGTACACGAGGGCAAACTGAGTCACTTGAGATCGAAGCAAGTCAGTAATTTAAATTTATATCGTTTGGGCAGAAGGAAGGCTTTGGGCGAGTGTATGATTGCCACAAAATTTGATCCGCATGACAATTGGTTGCCTCCCTGTTATTACGTACCTAAAGAACTTGAAGAAGCTTTGATGGACGCTCGAGTTCCTGCGAATTATTGGTCTCCTGCTGATGTTGCAGCTACGAGAGCTATGACAATCGACCAAATTTGTAAGATGGTGCGCGAACACGGAGAGGCGTTAGATATACCGAGCATAATTCCTTACAATTTAGTTACCCAGCATAGTATTCCGGACAAAAGCATCGCCGATTGCGTTGAAGCTTTAATCGGATCGTATTTAATCGATTGTGGACCTCGTGGAGCGTTGCTTTTTATGGCATGGTTAGGTATGAGAGTTTTGCCACAGAATCCAGATGGGACGTATGGGGAGTTAGAATGTCCACGTACGCCACTTTTAAGGCATGTCGCAAATCCGGAGGAAGAGTTGGAAATATTGCTAGACGGCTACGACGCGTTTGAGAATAATATAGGATATAAATTTCGCGATAGGGCTTACTTGTTACAAGCCCTGACGCACGCTTCATATTCTCCTAATAAGCTTACAGACTGTTATCAACGACTGGAGTTCCTAGGAGATGCTGTGCTAGATTATCTGATAACGAGACATCTTTACGAAGATAAACGTATGCACTCTCCTGGAGCTTTAACAGATTTACGCTCTGCACTCGTGAACAATACGATTTTTGCTTCTTTAGCAGTAAGGCACGGTTTTCATCAATACTTTCGACATTTGTCGCCGGGATTGCACGAAGTCGTGGAGCGTTTTGTGAGAATACAAGAAGAAAGTGGACACGCAGTGGTCGAAGAGTTGTATCTTGTAGCAGAACATGAATGTGAAGAAGTCGAAGACGTGGAAGTGCCAAAAGCGTTAGGGGATGTATTCGAGTCCGTAGCCGGGGCGATATTTTTGGATTCTTCAATGTCTTTGGATGCCGTATGGAAGGTTTATTATAGAATGATGAGTAACGAATTAGAAAAGTTTAGCGATCACGTTCCTAAGTCTCCTATACGTGAACTTTTAGAACTCGAGCCGGAAACTGCTAAATTTGGTAAACCAGAAAAGTTAGCAGATGGTAGAAGAGTTCGTGTTACTGTCGAAGTTTTCGGCAAAGGGGTGTTTAAAGGTATTGGTCGCAATTATCGTATTGCTAAATGTACCGCGGCTAAATGTGCACTTAAATATCTTAAACGACGTGGACTTTTAAGACGATATTAATTATACTAAAGGCCATTAGTATAATAAAATTTGATTATAAAGTAGAAAAAATTGTGAACTGGAAGATTATTGCACATATACAGTGTGTCCCTGGATTGACTTCAATACTACTTTACCATAGATGTATTGATTGATTGAATGCCGCTCTGCTTGTTCTGAATAGACTCTGGCATATTTTTAGTTTAAAAAAGTCAAGGCGGTCGTGGGAGTTGAAAAAAACTAATTTCTAGTTAGGTAAAGTGTCATAAGGTCAATTATACGCGGCACAATGTTATAAAGAAAAGTTATTTAGAATATGACATTTCTGTCTCCAGATTGACTGATTGACAGATTGACTGCTTGGTCTGAAAAGAATTTCAAGTAGATTTTTGGTTTCCAAAATTTTTTATCGAACATAGCTATAGTGAAGTCAATCTGGGGACAGAAAATACCGATAGTCATAATTTTATTCTGTACAACTATTCGTAATAACATTTTGCCGTATTATTGACCGCAATGGCACTTTACTTAAACATAAAGAAATTTTTTCTTAATTGCCATGACCATCTCGATTTTTTTAAACTAAAAATATGCTTGAAAGTCTTTCGGTGTTTTAAAATATCAACACGAGATTCCAAAATTTTTGATAAATTACACCTATAGTGAAGTCAATCCGGGGACACACTGTATTTCAAAATACCCACATTTTAAGAAATCTACCTTTGTAGTGTTTGGAGGGGGGTGTTACGAAAGGAAAAAAGGATTTTTTGCCAACATTTTCAATAATAGTTCTTTTTTCAAAAAATATCGTAAGACCTTTTCTAAATATTCGCTTTACTTTGGTTTAATTTTTTTTTTCTGTAAGAAAAAAATTGGTAGTTCACTCGTGCAAGAAGGCTCAAATTAAAAAAGTTTTATCTCGCCCAATTTTTATCATACGTTTACATCATATCATAAAAAGTGAACCACAGTAAAACAAATTTTATAATTTGATGAATATGGCTGATACTGAAAATCAATAAACATATTTAATAAAAGATATTTTATCAGCTTCAAAAGTGTCTGATGACATTTTTCAATAAAACTATTATCTATTTTATTATTAATTTTTAATTAAATTGATTATTTTGATCTCTTACGTACCCTCCCCATAGACACTCAACAATGGTAGATCCATCAGTTTCTTCAAAAATGGATATTTTAAAGGTGTCCAAATTTTAATCGACTTCGCAATTATTTTCTTCTCTTTACAAAAAGTGTAGCTAATTTTACTGCATATACACAGAGACGTTCTGTGGTTTGTGATATATTTCTATTTTAATTTGTTTTTAAATCGACCAATGTGGCGTGTGTATTTAAATTAATTTACGATTTTGACTGTTAGAAATAAGGAAGTTTTCGAAAGCTTCCCATTTTAAATGACTCGATACATTAATTTGGTTATGTATTAACGTTTTTTGCTAAAAGCCAAAGACATCTTACGTTATAAATTTTGTATTTGTGGTTATTATTATATTAATAAACTAATTAAACGTTATATTTTCTTTTTATGAAGTAACTTCTTTTCATTGAACATATTTATGTATGTAAGTAATTTATTATTATAAATAATAATAAGTACATGCACAAAATAATTGGCCAAACACCAAACTCAACTGAGTCCAACACTCAGACACAAAGAGCCTCACCTACCGGTTACGGTCCCCTATTAAGTAAATTGTAAATCTTAGTGGCAAAATAAGTTAAACATCTATGTCCAACCTCTTTATTTATACGTAGAATTGTGTTGTCTTTTTTACGCATATCATAGCTATGCGAAGGAAGAGCCAGCCTGATCAAACCTTTACTAATGAACTTGAGTACCCCTGCACTATACAGTTGAGATATCCCGATACAAAAGATCGCTAAAAGACCTGCCCAACAATTTTTATTAAGGCACGCTGCACCACTTCAACTCAACCAACATACGTGCTTGGCAGCACCACCCCATCCCATGATTCCATACGTTAATATATACTGCACCATGCCATAATAGATGGTGTACAGTAGTCTCAATGGAACCACCTTTTTCATTATTTAAAATATGTATAACGTCTTCCTCGGTTTTTTACACATTCCAGATGTGCCGATCCCATCTCATGTTGGTCGATTAAAACCCCAAGATACTTCACACACTCACTTCTATGAATTTTTATTTTGCCGGATTTCCAAAACTCTATAGCGTCGGTAGATGGTATACTATTTTTCTGCATACCAAACGTTACAAATACTGTCTTTTCACTATTTAAAGTTAAAAAATTTAAATCCGACCACTCTTTAATGTGATCGAGATCAAGCTGCGCCAGACGTCGTACAGAATTCCAACTCCCGGCCCCGACAATTAATGTTGTATCATCTGCATATGATATTAATTTGCCATTAAAATTACTGGATTTTAAAAGATCATTTTTTATATACAGCAAGAAAAGAATCGGATCGAGAATTGTACTCTGCAGAACACCACTACTAATCGGCAGCTCGACACTAACACAGCCCAAGCACTCCACCGGCTGAGTCCTGCCAGAGAGATAACTTTTGACAAGTTGCAAAGAAAAATCCCTGACTCCATACCTGTCCAACTTTCTAAGTAAGAGGCTGTGATTTACGGTATCGAACGCTTTACAAAAATCAAAAAAAATAACCATACTCTTTTCTGAATTATTCAGCACACGCAGAGTAGATGTTATTTGTTAGACACGATATGGCCTCAGAGGCCCCCCCTACCCCTCACAAACTCATACTGATTATCTGCTATGATCTTGTTAATTGCCAAAAATGAATACAATTTGACGAAAATAATTTTTTCAAATATTTTACCAAATGTAGAGATCAGCGATACGGGCCTATAGTTGCTTGGAGTCTCAGAGTTCCCCCCTCGTATATTGGTATAATTATCGATTTTTTTTATTAAGGCAGCCAACAACTTGTCAGAGCCACAAGACCTTTTATTCTTCAATCCAGAAATTATGAATTCAACCTCAGTGCTATCAGTTGGACTAAGAAACAAAGACTCAGGATTGACCTCTATTGAATCCAACATTAATTGCTGATTTCATTGGGTTCAGGTTCAACTGACCCAGCATCTCCTCCACACAATTCAATGTTCAATCCCCACATAAATTGAACTATAATCTGTTATTTTAGTGTTAAGTACCACAGAAAACCTCATCCGATTTCGCCACCCTAGATCTAAGAAAAATGTGGTTGATGCAGTTACCCCCCCCCCCCGAGTCGGCAAGTTGATACATGAAAAGAAACCATACTGATATATCAAAGTCAAGTAGTTATTGAATCCGCATATAATTTCATGACAACACAGCTCTGCATGTGAAAGAAAATATAAATTAACGACTAACTTTATTCATGGGATAGTTTGAAAAGAACTAACATCACAGTAACAATGAAAACAGAACAAAATATAACAATTTACTAAGCTTTTCTAGGTTTAACTTTACGTTTAGGCGCATTAATATTCTGAACCATTTGTTCAATTTCGTTTTTATCGATAACATAATCATTACTGACTGATTTACGTCTTAATGGATTAAACATGCTGCTATCTAAGTTAATTTTAAGCGTGTAAGCTTTTAGAAATTGCATCAATTCGTGCAAATTGTACAAAGCTATGAAAGTTCCAAAAATCAAAAATAAAGCCCACAACGATGTTTGTTTAATATTCTGTTCCGAAGTGGCCTCTTTGGCCGAATATTTGAAACTTAAGTACTTAAACGACGAATTGGCCACAAAATATTGAACATACGAATTCTTATTTAAATGCGAAGAGGTGGATTCGAGTTGAATCGAATACGAAAGTCCGTTTAACAGTACAGACGGAAGCTGAATTAGTACACCAATATTATTTTCTTCTCGAGACTTATAAAAGGAGTTATCCAATTTTGCAGTGTGAATTAAAGTTGGCGGACTCGTTTCTTTGTATAAATTAACCCTCAACTGCTTGTAAAGCTCCGTGTTTTCCGTATAAACGTGAACTAGAACATCCGTATTAGGTATTGGACGAAATATGGTAAACTTGACGTTCGTAGCATTGGAAGTTATCTAAAAAAAATCGAAAGTTGTTAGAAAATGGCTAACAGTTTAAAACAAAACTGTACCGTTAAGTTAACCCAACCGGGTACTGCTCGTTCGATCGGATGGTTTTCGTCTAAACTACCTTTAACGCTAATGTTGTATTGGCAATATGGATGTAAGCCTCGAATGCGAAATAGGCCGTTCGATTCTGAGTTAGCATCTTCGGAATACTTCGAACAATTGCCTAAACCCTCTGCTACGATTACAATACGTTCTTCCGGTTCGCCATTTAAAGAAGTCACTTCGCCAAAACAACTGTAAGCCACTCGTTTGCCCCTTAAAATAAAATAAAAATAGTAAGTTGTTTAAAACAAGCGAAATTTAAGTACCGTAGTTTAACGTTTACACTAGCGCCCTCCGTAACGTTGATAATTTTAGAGCTAGGATCGAAACTATACTCTTTCATCATGGGTCGTAGAAAATACTCACTAGGACTTAAAGAGTGAAAAATTATTTTACCATTTTTGTTTGTCTGCAAGTTACTACGATAACTCTTACTTCCAGATAAAGATAGAAGAGCTCCCTAAAAACAATAATAAGTTATAAAATAAAAATAGAACACCGAAAATCGCTCTAAAGGCCATGCTAACTAGATAACGGCTAAATTTTTAGTAAATCTGAACAGGCTAGACAAAGGCACCTTAAACTTTGGCTTTTGAGCAGAGTCAGTAGTTATACAGAGTACAGAGCATAGCGGCGCTTTTTTTATTCCAGTTAACCACTCTTTACCCCTGAATCAAACATGCATAACATAAATAAAACGAAGTAGTATATGAATAGCATTATTTATATTTAATTCAGTGCTCTGTACTACCATTTATTTAAGTATTTAAGTGCGATGTAGATAAACTACTCTGGCCTGTCGGTATTTGCCTGATCAAAAGAATGCGGCAATATCTATATCTACTGGCTCTGTTTTTGAGTAGCAAAGAGCGCCATCTTAAAAAATGTTGGTGAATAGTCAGGAAAAGGATGGTACCGGTTTAAGGAACAAACTGACAGATTATTGATAAATCACATATAAATGATGAACAATTATCAGACCCAGAATATCTACAATAAGGTAAATAATACTCAAGAAACCAAAAAGCCTGTTTAGCAGAGAATTGAAAGACTAATTATTTATTAATAATTCAATGCAATGGTCACTAACAAAACAAACCCCTTTAGAACATTTAGTTTTACTCCTAGTGGCCTAACTTAGCCCAGACTAATCCCAAAATTCTTACTTGTAAGGGTGACTCATCTTGCTCATCCACAACATGCACAACGACTTCAGCTAATTTTTGAGCGATAAAATCCCCCAAAGCGTTAGGACCGACAAATATGTAAGTATTTTTCTTAGCGGATATTTTGAAATTTTTTGATTGGTTCTGTGGGGAAAATTTGTACTTTCCCTCAACATCCGTAGAAACAATCAACGGTTCCAAGTCTTCTGTTTTTAATGTAATTACAACGCCGGCTAACGGAGGTACTATTTTTCCTAAAAAGTAAGTTTTAAGTTAAGCATTACATCTTCGGGTTCATTTTACCTTTGAACACTTTTCCTTTTACGGCGGCACAAATTGAGCCTATTGAAGCACAATCATTGCGTCCACTTATCGTCATAGTGTTAGGTTTGAAATAGAGAATTTCAGATTTTGGAGTTATTTCGGCCGACTCGTCAGGATGTAATAGTAAGGTGATTAAATACTGTCCGTCTTTATAAACTAACGGCCCCTTTTCGCTTATCACTCCTCCGATGTTAACGGTAATGTACAAGTCGTTAACGATGTCTTGAGCTATAATTGCGGCGATGATTGAATGTTTCTTTGCCTCTAAAGTAATTTCGTTTACATCCGAATTTGTGTCAAATGTAATAATGTTGTCATCATAAGTGTGGCAGCTGCGCAGCTCAAAATCGTACACACCGGATTTTTTAAGGCAAACCGACTTTTTTCCTCGGTTGATATCTAGCATCTCTCCTTTCGAGTTCGACGATTGCAGTTTATAGTAAGCCTAAAACGAGTAATTAAATTAATCAATCGTAAAACCAATTTATGTAAATGTCTGTCATTACCTTCGTAGAGTGGGAAGAGTTAAACATAATGGGGTAACCACTATGAACGAACGGTTGAATGACTTCGTTAGCCGAGTTAATAGTGACCACATATTTATCGGTCTCCCAACACAATTTGTTCGGCGCTAAAAATATTTCGTACGTACCAGGGAGCACGTCTTCGATGATGTAAGATTTGTCTAAAACTCAATTATTTTTTTAAATGAAAGGAAGGAGATTTTTTTAACTTTTACCGACGACATCTACCATAAGTTCTTTGGAATTAAGTGGGTCGCCGTTTATGGGTTTAAAAGTGACTTGCAATGCGCTACAATCTTTATCTTCCAAACACACGACTTTACCTCGAACTAAAGCTTTCAACTGCGAGAATAATATACCAGAAATGGGGCTTGAAGTTACTTCTACAGTCTGTGCAGTTGGGAAAAATCTGAAAAGTACTTTTAGTATTACGGTGTTTTTATGGCATAAAAGGTGTTGGCTTTTAGTCTTAAAACGACCACAAAGTCATATTTAAATCAAATTCTTAGTGTTTGAGCATTATTAGACCGTTTTAATAAAATATTCGAGACATTAATTGAGAACTCACTGGATGTGTTGCAATTTTTCATGGTCGGCCACATTTACAAATATCTTGTACCGTCCTGAAGTTAAATAGCAACAAAATTCTCCATCAGACGGCAGAGTAGTAATGCCGATGGTTTTCTGCTCCGATGATATCATAACCGTTTGAGGTACTTCACTGAGAACCCGACCACACACTTCGTACTTGGACGGATAATAATCAGGTAACTTCGACAAATTGGGCCCTACGTTAATGGTGGTAGTATCGAACTCGACCTTATCTAAAAACAAACCGTAGACTACTAACATCGAGCCAAACCGATAGTTTTACCAGACTTAATATGAAGCCGATATACATTTTTAATTTTTTGTAACAAAAATGAGCCATCTTCTCTAGTAATGTCCACTTGTTCATCATTGAGGAATATTTTCGCACCTTTCAACGGCTTACCATTTTTTGAACCCAACACACGACCACCAATGGTAAAACCAACGATCTGAAAATTTAAAACATAGATGTAAGACACAAATCGCCTTTAAATTGATTTTAAGTACCTCGAACAATTTCGGAACAACAACGCTGTTATCTTTAACGACCACCTCTTGGAATGTAGGTGAAAAATGGCTATTGCGTCCTTTATAGTATGGTACTACGATATACCTTCCTGGTGAGACGGTTGGAAAAACGAAAGACCCCTGGGAATTAGATTTCACATGGCACAACTGCTTGGCTTTCAAATAGGAAACTTCCTTAAACTGTTCTTTAAGACAACCGTCTATGTACACGGGTGATTTGTTCTAAAACGACAAAATCAAAACTCGTATATTAAGAAAAGCTTCTAACTTACACTTTCGTGTTGAAAAAGAATAAACTCCACGTTTACCACTGGCACATTTTCGCTTTTAACATAACCGGACACATCGTAACCGCCTATGACCAAACTACCGGCAACTAACTCAGTGTTGCCTTCGGCCACTTGAACAGTGACCAAACTCTTAAAAAATTTCCACTTCGCATGACTCGCTCGAATATTATACTGACCCGGATAGACGGGTGTGAAAAAGAATGAGCCATCGTTCGTTGTCAACGTTTTATGAGTTTCACCACCATGTTTCAATTCTATAGTTATGCCTGCAGGGCCATCAGTTGCTTTGTCAAAATTCTCAACTTTTCCAGTTATTCCAAATCCTTTGAACACAAAATTAATGTCCTTTCCTCTACTGCATAGATCCGTACTGCCGTCTACATTTAAACTAACAGTCGTCGGGGTGAAACTCCAACCGGCTGGAGGTTTTAACTACAAAAAAAACGTTAAATCATGTACTAGTTAACTACAAAACTTACTTTGAGTATGTATTCTCCTTTATCGTACACTGGAATGAAGTAATAACCGTTGTTTGGTGCACAGCTAGTTCGATCTTTGACTATACCCTGTTTCGTATGCCTAAAAGAAACAAACAACTTTATTACAATGTTATCTCGTAAATACAATTAACATTAACGGCTATTAAATTTACATTTTTAATTAAAATTTTCAAAAACTTACAGTTCGATGTCAATTTTGGAAAAATCAATTTGAACGTGACTTTTAATAAAGCCGCCACAACCCAAGACGTCGGTGCTATCGATTAAAACAGCATTTAGCAAAGTAATTAATATAATAGAGTAATACTTTTCCATTTTCAACCTAAATTACTATGATTGTGTTAAATAAATTATGCTAGTCACACATAACCTCAAAAGTCAAATTTATTAGAGATGGGAGAGAAGCAGAGGAGCGAAAATTTAGAACGCGCATCTCTAGTCTAACTGTATGCGCATGCGTACACTTATAAAATTTTGGTAATTTATTTTAAATACCGTCAGATCAGTGCCATCTAATATTTAAACAAAACACTAAACAAATTTAGATAAATTCTATGGTGACTCTTTGTCCAACAAAAACATAATCGTAAAAGCAATAAACCAATTGATTATTATTAAAACTCAGGTGATTTTATGTTGTATTAAGAGATAAGAAGTAGTTATAATGTGTATTTTTTTTAATAGTTAAAACTAACCCTTAATTTCTTAGGGAATGCCTATTATTAGAGACATCCACCGAAACTATAACCCCGGCTCTAACATGGACGATAACGAAGGTGGCGCCAAAAAAGCCATAGAGAAGGTCTTCGAAGATATTAGTAAGACGTCGGCGACTAAACAAATAATTCTAGGGGCTTCGACCGGATGGTAGGTAGACGAACACGACTGTTTCTCTCGTAAATGTTATTTTTTAAGGGTAACTGGGTATTTGGCTATGAAAGTGGGAAAATCGGTGGCATGTGCCATAGGAGGAGGTATAATTCTACTACAAGTGGCAAACGAAAAGGGCTACATGAATATTAATTGGAATAAAATCAACAAACAAGTCGATAAAGTGAGCGACGGAGTAGAGAAATCATTGACTGGCCAAGGACCTAGCTGGACCGATAAAGTAAGAATTTTTAATAAGTAGTGGGTAGAGGGTAACATTTTTCGAAGGTGCCAGATGATTTAAGTTTGATTTTAATTATTTTAGGTAGCTAAGTTTGCGCGTTCTAACAATTCCCTTACCGTGGCTTTTATCGGTGGATTTTTCATTGGTATCGCTTCCAATTAGACTTGTATATACCTGTATAAAAATTGTAAAAATCGTCACATTTCGAATATTTATTTTTGTTTAATAAATTGTCGTACATATTATTTGAAATTATGTTTATTTGTCGATTTATTTTATTTTTGTTGTATGTATTGTTAGATGGAGCGTTACGTCGATAGAAAAACCGAAAAAGTATTAAACCAAGGTCAGAGTAAACTCCGCAAATGGTTCTCCTCGATCGGGAGCAATCAATCCAAATTCAGAGTAAAAGAAATACACATTTTTGCTGTCTCTTTCGTTGCTGGAATAACTGTAGGAATTGCCACTTCGTAAATAGTCAACGCACACCAAATTTTCTCTGTTAAAAAGATCTGTATTATTTTTTATTCGATAGAATTATGTTAAGTTGATTAATGTTACTTATGAACGGACTATAACTTAGGTTTTATAAAAACTGATTTATTCAAACGTTATTTAAATCCGATACCTTCCTAAATTTCCTTGCACGACTATTAAGAGGAGCTGGGCTTAAGTTCCTTTTTGCCTCAATCATTGATGGAAAAATTACAGCAGGTAACTTTTTTGTATTAGTAATTCCTTAATACAATTTTTATAAACTACAAAAGGAAAGAATCTCACCGGCGCCGGAAGCACTTAGGACCATAATAATTAACAGCCGATCTACTTTTTTGCAGTCTTAGATGAGCGATCACTAAGGCAGCTTTCCCTCTAGTATTATGGGAATGCACGTCTTCATGCATCATATAGCCGTTCTCATGTGCCTTTGTGTACAACAAGGCGTGGTATATTATGTATATCAAAGAAAACGATACTGAAAACAAAGTGGCCTCTGCGAATGGCCCCAGATCAGTACCGCTTAGCTCCTGTGGGAGGCAAACAAACTATAAACCGCCCACAGAACTCATTTATCAACAGTGTCTGTATCTAAATATGGTCTGTATCTGACAGACCGCAGTCGAAGGGCTACTTTTGTTGCCATCTCCTGCACATATAGATCTAGTGGAGGAAGGCATAGCAGCACCTCTATTGCTGCTGAGGCTGTGGTTCTCATGACTACTATGACCATGAGACAAGTGTTTCTGATGTGTTTTGTCTAGTAGACATTCATATTCATATATCATGGCGATTTTTATCAATTATTGTTTCTAACTCGATTACCTTATTGCGTACAGATTGAATGCTCATATACAGTATCTTGACTTAGCGTAGCTTAGTGATCAAAGTACCCGGAGCGACACCGTGGAGACTAGAGTCTGAGTTCGCCGTTCAAGTTTTTGCCTTCGATTATCAACGCAGTACAGGCGTCTACCGTCAATCATAACTTAAGGTATGCCAAACCAATAACGCACCTCGTAAGTTTGGTGATGTCATTTGATGACTAGCTCTAGTTATTGTTTTTACTGTTTATTATCGAAACAATTTTCAAGAAGTTTGCGAAAATAAAGACACAAATTACAAAACAAAAAAGGGCACTAGAAGCAGTTTTTAATTCTTAATAAATGGTATCTTTACAGGTTTTTCTTACAATAATTGGGGGATCCAATAATTGCAACTAATTTAACATGGCAAAACTCTATGTTCCAGATCTTAATCATCACACTGTATAAAAGATTATTTTTTCAATTTCAGAGTTACATAAAGCCTAGCCACTCTACTCACTTAGACATTCTACTATATATATTTCCTCACGATTAAAAGCACTCTTAAAAAAATCAAAATTATTTATTAATTTAATGAGCTGTTACAAAACAAATCTTGTGTTTACTGAAAAAAGCCTAAATATATGTGGTGTAGAATTTTAAGTTGAGCGGGAATTTAATGTTAATTTTTACGTAAAAAATGTACGCATTTTTTCCTCTCGAACCTTTTAGAATGTTTAAGAAATCAAATTGAAAATTATTTCAAATAGAGTAAACCGCTACGCCTACAATTGAAAGTTAAGATATACAGGGTGTTGCATGACGTACTGTACAAACTTAAGGGGCATTTTTCTGAGGTCAAAATAAGTCGATTTAACCAACTTACCCTATATACCAAAATGGTCCCTAAGCCCGTGAGGGTGCTTCAAAGTTGAAAAAATGGTCATTTTGAACACTTAAGAGTTTTTATTTCTTAAAACTTTTTAAGGGAGAAAGCATGCATAGCCACCCTATAATACAATGTATTATCGCAATTTTAGCCTCTTTGAAATATTGAAACCATAATTATCACATTTAGAGACACAAAACGAGTTTTTTACAAGAGCCATAAAATGTCCAAAAATTAATAAGGCTTTTATTTAAAAACAAATTTAAAGCGCTGAAACTACCCCCAAAAAGTTATAATCAACTTTAATGAACAGTGAGGGTAGTTTTCACCCTTAGGGAACTTTAGTTGATGTTTTGTGATCTTCAAAAAGTAACACTTCAATTAAAATGTTCCCATACCAAATTTAATCAAAATCAAACTAAGCATTTTTGAGTTATTAAAGAAAAAGAAAAATTTGTTTTCAACTTTGAAGCACCCTCACGGGCTTGGGAACCATTTTGGTATATAGCTAAGTTGGTTAAATCGACTTATTTTGACCTCAGAAAAATGCCCCTTAAGTTTGTACAGTACGTCATGCAACTTACGTACGTCATGTATTTTGTTTACAATTACAATTTTCTTCAACAATTATTATTCTTATTACTAACTCTATTTAAACTATTTTCAGTTGGATTTTTAGAGCATTTAAATTCAAAACTTTTTAAATTCTCCACAATATATGTATAATGCTTTCCTTTACAAAATAAAGAAAAAGCTATTCTCAATTCACAATGGTCGTAAAGCCATCGTAACAAATTACTCGTATTCGGAATATTCATTTTCCGAATCAGCTTCAGAATCATCAGAACTTGAGGAATCCTAAAAAACACTCGTAATTATCGGTAGTAACATTTAAAACTTAAAAATACCCCTGAGGATGACGAAGATTCTTCTCGTTTTTTCTTTTTCGAAAGCTGCAACAACTCCCTCTCTTGTTTAACTTTCGAAAATGCCCTTAATTGTTCTTTGGATAGACTTTCTAAAAATCTTTTGTACTCCTTAATGTATTTAGCTTTCAACTTCTGCACTCGTGTTTCAAACTTTTCCTTTTCGGAGTTGCTGAGTTTTTTCCAACCTCTTTCGGCAGAATTTCCTCGAAACTCTCGACAAAACAAATCGTATCCCTTCCTGAAATTTTAATTACTTTTTATCGAACGAAACATTTATGTCGAAGTTTTCTTACACTGGAGGCTGAGTAGGTTCGCCTTCGAATACTTGAATTTTAGATGGTTGGGGTTTCGGTGGAGGACTCGGAGGAAGCACCGGTGATGGCGTGGGAGGGGGCGGACTAGGCGACGGAGGTAACTGTGGGGGTACAACAGGGGCCGAGGGTACTTCCTCTTTTTTCTTTTTAGACAGCTTCGCATTTTCGTTCGAAGACTTAGTCTTACGTTTTGGTTGGTTGTTCTGTAATTCTTCCTGTCGTTTATCTTCCGGTAATGACTCCAAATAAGAAGCAAAATTCAATTTATACTGTTCCATCAACTTGAAACAAAAAAATTACTTACACGAGTCCATTTAATAGGGCACAAGGCACTCTAATAATTAACTTACATGATTGGCTCGTTCTTTGTACAGATCCCTTTCTTCCTCACTGGAATTTTTCCACTGAAGAGCGACTGCTCGCATTCTGTCTTTAGAATCGATTTTCTTAATTTCCTCCCCTTGTAACATTTTACTGGAAAATAAACTGTAAGCCGAATTTGGAGGCTTTGCAGGTTTACCGGCAACTCTTTCTTTTAATAATTTTTCTTCTTTCGTAAGAAGCGGTTTAAGTGGCCCTGGTGTAAAGTCCGGATTTTCTATCAAATAATGCTTCAACTCGTCGCAATACTCGACTTCTTTCTCCAAAGCCCAGTTGATCCAAATAACTTTCTTTTTATCTGACATATTCTTCCACTGTTCTTTACACTGTTCCTTAAAAATGTGAATGGCAATTTTAGAGTTTGAATCCATTTTTTTAAGTTGATCTTCGTAGTACAAACCAAAAGGCGTTTTTGGTTTCTTAGGTCCGGGTTCCACTGCAACCCTTCTATTGCCACTCTTTTCGACGACACGAGGAATTTCCGGGTGTAATCGGCTGTAAATCGCAATTTTATTTGAGACGTAATTTTAAATTTAAAGCGACATACTAAAACTCCTTCAGTTTTTCTTCATAATTTTTCTTTTCTGCTGCTGCCATTTGAGTGTATTTTTCACGCTTGGCCGGCGATATTGCCTTGTACAATTGAGCAATTTGTTTAGACGCTTCGGTCTAGAAGAAAACACGTGAAACGCGCTCCAACTTAAAAAAAAGAGCCAATACGTACCAACTCTATTCCGGGGTTGTCTTTGAATATCTTGTCCTTCTTTTTTATGTAAAAAATCATGTAGACAGAAAGTGGTTTTTTTGGCATATCAGGATGGCGATTCTACAAAACAAAGTTAAAGTATCAATTAAGCAGGAAAATGAGTGTATGATACGCGACGTAATCTAAATATAAGTGGACTGTATTTGGGTGATAAAAATAACGAAAAAACTTTTCAAACAGCAGAGGTATACAGGTGCCATAAAAAACTGGTAAATAGAAAAGGATTGTAACGAAAAGGATTGAAACCATTACACTACTTGGCGCGACAACGGTTCTGTAAAACTATGATTGAAAAGACTAATGACCCCCAAAGATCCCCAGATTTGTCTGTGTTTGATTTTTTCTTGTGGGTCCACCTCAAAAGCAAAGTGTACACCACATGCCTAACGAAAATCCTGTTTGAGTTGAAAACGAGGATTGAGAAGAACTCATTGCAATTCCCATGGAAGTGTTTCAAAGTGCCATGCAAAATCTCAGCATTTACTTCCAAGAATGCATACTTTTGAATAGCCATCATCTTATGGACATTGTTCTTAAAAATTGAATTTTTTTAGAATAATTAATTGCACGCAATTTAGTTTTTGTTTCCAACAATAAAACTTGTAATTTCATTTTTCTTACTTTTGTGAGAGGTACTTCAAAATTTACCGTTTCCTTGTGCCACCCTGTATATGTTTTACGTTTTTGCTAAACGAAAGATTACTTTAAAATTATTATTCTCACATAATATATCTAAATAAACATAAGACCATATAAAACGTATTTATTTTTGTAATAGAAGCAAATTAGCAAATACTACACCAGATAAGCTTTGTATTTATTTCAAAAACTTGCATGGCTAGAAATATTATTTTCAGAAAAAAAAAATTTCTGGAATTTTGAAATAAAAATTATTCAAAAATTTATAATTTTTCAATTAAAATTAGTAATTGCAAGCCGGCACTTTAATTTATTATATAAATTTCGATTATTTGATACAATTTTAGTTTTATAAAAACTTTAGTAAAATAAAAAGTTTTTGAAAACACCCTGTATATTTAATATATATAAAATATTGTCAAATTATCTGTCTAATTATACTAAAACTTTTGGTTGAGCAGGAAATGAGATTTCAAATATAACACCCCATATAATTTTAGATTCTTAAAATGAGGGAGAGCTTGTAGAATTAACTTCAACAAAGACAAAAAAGTCCTGCTATTGTTTAAAATACTTCAAGTTCAAGTTAAGTTCAAAGTTATGGTCAGATATCTTAAACAGATATAACTTCATTCAGAACAACTTGCATGTCACGTGATCAACTTTTGTATTCTTTATCTTGTTCTAATGCGTCTAACATATTTTTGCTATTATGAAACAACTTTATGATTTTAAGTTTTATATCAACCTGACGGTTACTGTCAGGTTCCATTTCAAACATTTATTAGTTAATCATCAAGTTGTCATGTGACACAAAAGAAATACTGAACGAACAATATGTACTGTGCATTTCAAGTTATTTCGAGATGACTTCTTAGCTTTACTTACCTCTTTTCTTTAATTCTTCCAGGTAAACTTTTGAACAAATGTCTAAGTTAGCTTTATAAGTTTAATTTGTGGTTAATGGTCCTTTTCAACACGGATTATGCTAAGTCAAGCCAAGAAGTCATTTTGGACGCACAGTACTTTGCTATAATCTTTAACAAAAGTAGACAAATTACCGTTTTCTGTCCTTTATAAAAACTCGTCCAAGGTTTGGAAATCCACTCTTTAGCATCGTGTAGAAGTTCGCCCAACAATCTGAACCTCCGAATTCGCTTTTGAATGAATAGCCATGTCTTCTTACAGTCGTCACCAGAATAATTATTAAAAGCAATCTACGAACAAAAATAAGTTATCAAAGAGCAAGTTTATAAAAGAGAAGTCCTTACTTCGTCCCAATTTAATTTTTCGACTCGTGTATTAAAAGCCAAATTATCCTTTTCGGGCAAAGCGTTACTTATCCTTTGAACAAGCTCCGTAAAATCGCTCTGTGGCCAATCGACACTTTCCTCTTAAATATGCGATTAATTAAATAATTAAAATTAGCCGTAGACGTGCTTACCATGTGGGGCAGTTTCAACATTCTCATGAAGCTCTTCATCGTCGACTTCTTTAAGTCCGCTTTCTTCTTCTAGTTGGGGTTCCATTAAAAGTTTTTCTTTACGATGTTTAGGTTTGTAAGTTTCGTCCTCGTCATCGTATAGTTCAGAAAATTTTCGTTTCTTCTTTTTCGATCTTGTTGCTCGTAATGAGCTACAATCTTCTTTTGAAGGAATCTCTTTGAAGGTTTCCACGTTTTTCTTTGCACTTTTTTTTGATTTTGGGCCTCTCTTATTCTCCCCTAGTACAACATGCGTTTTAACAAGCGGAAATACTCAATTTAAAAGTACATTGGGAAATACGAATGAATTTGGGAGTAAATGACGGTATTTAATTAATTAAAATTAAACAAACATCAAAAATCGTTACTTATTAAGAATTTATAACATACCTTTGTCGAGCTTTGACATTTATGAAATGTGTGTTATCTCTTATATGTTGTTAATCAGTTAAAACTTTACAGTTTATTTAACCTCTGTAAACCACAACTAGTCAGATGCAACGGTTTTCTACTGCAAAACAAATACACTATTCGCCATTTGCAATACATTGGTGAAATGCCGAATGCCGCCAATCCGCGCCAATCTGAATTTAGTTGACAGTGACAACGTTCCCAAACGCCACATTTAAAATCGTGTCAATAGTCCCGTCTTGTAACAAATAAGCGAATTATGTACTATTAAGTGTTATCTAACTTTCACTTGAATATACGTTTGTCTGGCAGATGCTGTTCTGTTAAAGAATCGCATTTCATCTCAGCTTAGCGAATAAGCGGTAACTCGATATAGCGAGACGCCTGCAGTGAGCTAGTTGGGAAGCAAAGTGGAAGTTAGAATACTAAAACAATTAGTACAAAATTTTTAACAATGCAGACTGAAAGAAGCAAATGAGTAATAAAACTCACTCCTAAGCGACAGGATTAAATTTGGGAAGACCCGAGAAGGGTAGGTTTTTGTTCTTTTTCAGTTTTGCGCTTTTAACTTGAAAACTACGCACTTTTTGAGAAATGTACTTCTATATCAAAATAAACTACATCAAATTTTCTACAAATTCTATTAGTTAAGCTTTATCTTCAGACTAACGATTTAAGCGTTAGAGCACGTTAAAGTTTGACAAAAATTGCAAAATCGCCCAATATGTAATTTTTTCAGTTTATCGCTTATAACTCGAAAATTAAGCACTTTTAGAAGAAAATGCTCATTTAGAAAAATAAAGTACATTAAATTTCTTACAAATTATGTCTCTTACGTATTTTTGTCAAACGAACTGTTTAGAGCGACTCGAGAAAAATAGGTTTTGGTGGTTAAACTCTTTTTTTAAACTAGTATTTATTAACTAGCTTAGCAATTCATTAAGCCATTAGGGTTTACGCAAAAAAATTATATACCAAAAAATTGCATGTTTTGTGTAGATTTCGAATATATTACGACAGGCGGTCTCAAATGCCGCATTTATGGTGGCAGACGTCTTAGAAGCTGAAGAAAACTCGTGCCGAGCGGTTCACTACACTAAACTTCAACGCACTCTAACGCCTAACCTAAACCGTTTGTCTGATGTTAAAAACCCAGGAGACATAATTTATAGGAAATTTAATGTACTTTATCTTTATAGGGACACTTTTCTTTAAAAGTGCGTAGTTTTCGAGTTATAAGCGATAAACTAAAAAAATCAGTAGTTGGCCGATTTAAAAATTTTTATCATAGTTTAACGTACTGTAGCGCCTAAACCGTTCGTCTGAAGATAAAGCCTAAGAGATATAATTTGATGATTATTTTTATATAGAACTACTTTTCTCTGGAAAACGGCAAAAAAAAGCTTTAACAGCGTCCACCGGACAAGTAATACTGCCGTGTGCTTAAATTCTGTTTTGACGGAACGATTCATTACTTTTTTCTCTTTTCTTTTTTCTATCATAATTTCATCCTGGAATAAATGATCTTTAAAATAATATCAAAATGGTAACTTGGTATCCTCTTGGACTAACAGTTCAGTTACGATGTTATAAATTTTTTTTAATTTCTTGTAACAAAGGCTGCAAGAAAGAGAACGAATCGTCCCAAAACATTTTAAGCAAATGCTCAGCAGGCTTTCTAACGAATCCCCAGATTACAAAAAAATAATGAAAATCAAATATAAATTTTCTTCCCTAGAAAACTTTAGAATGAGAGTGTTACCAGATTTAAAACTTCACCAATAAAAAGTACTTTCAAAAACAAGTTAGAAAGAAAAGATTTTAATATAGAAACTTTAATGTTTTTATTCACCAATATACACAAAAGTAAACAATGAATAACACAAAATATAGTACGCAAAGTATAAAAAATAATTGCTAATTTTTGGAAAATTCGTATACTAATTGCTATTGGAATTAAAAATGCATCGAGTTGGAGTGCTAGCTACTGTTTTAAAGTAATAAAAAACTATCAATACTAGTGTCAGTTATCGCCTAATTTGGCTTTGCTTGCTTGAGATTCATAATGAAGCAATGAATTATTGAATTGTCAGCTTTATCCAAAAATTGAACATAGCATTAGAACACAAAGTAATAATACACTAAAAAACAAAAATAGCGTATTACAATACTATACTAGTTTATTACAGTTACAGCTGTCATATAAAAAGTGTAAAAACTATCATTTACATGAAACAGGGACGGAGTGCATCTTTGACAATAGTTCAAAAATATTAATATACTGATGCGATTAAATTTTTCTTACAAGTTATAAATCGTGTCAATCGTTTTTTAGACTCATGACAGCAAGTCTTTACACACAGCCATTTGCTTACATTATTGCACGTTTACAAAATACTTTTAGGTATAACTTTATAGATATCTAATTCGTAATTTGTACTAATTTTGTTAAGTGGAAGTATACTGCCCAACAGTTGTACAGAGTGTCGATGAAAAACGTGGCATAAATGATAGGACACGATCCTGGTACAAAATAAAGAGAAATGACCCTCATATACCCTGTACACAAAGTTGTACCGTTTTCGAGATACGGACTCTTGAAAATAGAAGAAAAGATGTTTGTTCTTTAAATAATTCAGAAAGAGACAAGATAACATAATATAGTTTGGAGAATTACCCACATACAGTAGACTCGCGATATAGTGAACGAAAAAAAAAAAAAAAATTATTTCAGTACATTTTTGAATTGCAATTTACTCAAAATTGATAAATATTTTGTAAAACATACAGGAGAACCTTTTTAGTTCAGTCTTAAATTTCAAAGTAAAATTTTAATTTCATATTGTTCAGTGGCGTATCATTAAAAAAAGGGGTCAAAACAATAACTACGCCCCTGTTAAGAGTACCTTGACAATATTTACATAACCTAAAAATATACACATATTTATTAAAGTAATCCTGCCAATTTTATCGCGATATCTTACAAAGTTTTTGAATTATTAAAAAAGTACGCTTTTTCCTTCTATTTGCAAGAGCCCTTATCACACGAATGGTACAAGTTTGTATAGAAGGGCCATTTCTCTTTATTTTCATGCTCTATTATTTGTGACACGGTTTTCGTCGGCACCTTGTATACTACATATTCACGCTAGTACTTTAAACAAATTTTAAGTAGTTATTTTTCCATACGTTTTTGAAATTAGATTTATTTTTAAATGCAAAAATGTTCTTAAGTTTTAAAAGAAAATTATGATTTAACATTAATCAATTATCCAAAAACGCTAAATCGTCAAAATTTTCAGATACGGCTAATAGTCCTAATGAGACAGTATAATTCAAACTTCATTCTGTAATAAAGCTTAATTACATTGGCACATTTTATCACAGAATAATCTACGAGACAACATGCTCGATAATACATAACAAATAAAACTTAATACTAAAAAATTAACATATAATACAAAATGAAGTACAAAGTGTCCAATTTTAATCATTTAATCAAGAAAAAAAATGTCAAATCACTTAAATACTTTTAATAAACAAAACAACATAATACAAAGGGTGATGTAAAAAAAAGCAACAAAAAGAAAACCATTTAATAAATTTTATTAAATGGGATGGTCTATATCTACTATAACACGAATACATGAAAGCAGCCTTACACTGTACAAGTACAAGAATCCTGTAACAGATTTATAATAGTGTAAGACTGCTTTAACAGAATGGTCCCGATTCTCAAAAGAGTTCAACATGTAAAATTATACTTTTCTAAATGAGCCCGTCGGCTCTTAAAAACCATAGAAACTATTGACAGAAGTGACCCGGAATTAAAACTTACATTTGGAGGTTCCTTTGGTAAAATGTGTAAGTGGGATATTCTAAAAGTATGATTTTACATAATATTAAGATAAATGAACCCAAGAACCGTGACTCTTAAACAAATGAAAATATTACAATGGTCGAAACTAGAATACACAACGCAACTCAATCAGAACTCTCACCACAACTGTTCCTCGTACAAATTACTATACATAGGATGACCTTTTAAATCACGAAATTGTCCATGGATGATACACTGTATCGCAAACATGGAAGAAACAACGGGTGTGTTTTCGTTCTGTAGACGCATACCGTTCTCTGCGATTATCAAGTCTGCATCATCCTTATATTTATTGTAAAGGAAGGCATCTGCTCCCATACCACTACAAATTTCTAGCCAAAATTTACTAAAACTTGGAGTTTTGTCGTGAGCGACATAAACTGTTAAGTTTAAAAATGGACGGTTGGTCATTCTTTCGCTCACAGTAACAAATCGCCCCAATTCGAGTGACCAACCAGCCGGCATTAATGTGTACGGTACTATTGAGTCACTTCTTGCACAGTTTATGATCCATTCGTGGAACACTATTTTAACACCAAACGTAAGACACCTTATGTATTTGGCAGTAAGGCAAGGTCGGTTAGGGATTAAAAATAAATTCTCGCGTTGGCTTACCGGAACTTCCTCTATGCGGTCTACCACAGTACCTCCCGCTAGTCTTATTTGTTGTATTATTCGATCGTACGAGAACGGCACTTTAATATTCTCGCTATATGGGCCCTCTTTCTCGTACCAATTTTGAGGACCGGAGAACACGGTGACCAAAAAGTAATATCCGGTAAACCACGACCTCGAAGAGGTTAAAGGTCCTAATACCGCTTCGTCCTTCTCATTATGTCGTGTTGGTATCTTCCCGATAATCGATTTTAATTTTAGATCAGATTCATATAATTCAAAATATTTCTCACTTTCTGTATCCCACTCATTTTTATCTCTTTTAACTTTCAAGATAGAAACGTCGTCACTTGAACTCGAACCACTTTTTGTAAATCTACTTTGCATTCCAGAGCAACTTGGCTGGTTTATATCAGGAATTAAACCACTTTGATCGACTACTCTTGTCCGGCAAGTTTGTGTCCCAACACTACCCAACTGCTCTTCGATGATCCTAAGTTGAAATTCAATTATAGATTTCTCTTTCAACACATTAATGGCTTCGAGTTCAGATACATACACCTTGTTTGGAATAACGAAAAAATCTCCAGAGTCGGTAACAACGGTGTATTGGTTTATTGGAGTAGTTCGCAAAGAAACGATCACTCCTGGCACATGCAACTCTGGTTTGACGATCACCATCGCTCTGAGCCCTATTAATGAATTTAAATTCGTAATTATCATATTTTCCGGTACGTCACAAGCTGGCTCATCACCAAAACAAATTTTCACTACGTTTCTCTCTTTAAAGATTTCTATTATTTTACCATAGTAGAACATTTTGTTTAGCCAAAATGCGTAAACTTGCTTATCAACAAACAAGCCTTCTACATTAGTATGCAGTGGGGACTCCTGCCGTGTTCTCTTCCTATCGGACCGACCACTCTCCACACTCTCACGAATTCTTTTAATAGACAGATGTTCCTTCATAGTCCTTGAACTATTTCTAGACGGTTCTTCAAGAGCTTTATCTACATAGTTTAAGATCTCATAAACCAGATTTGAGTTGCCCCATTTTTTTCTTAAATACGATATTCGTGGGGGGCTTATAGAATGTACTCGATTCATTTGAAGAGAACGTGATTGGGCCGCAGAGGAAGGAATGATATTACTAGCACTACTAGTAGTACTAGAAACATTAGAGGTTCTCACAAAAGCAGGGGAAACACGAGATGTAAGACTCATAGCTGAACCACTGGATAAAGATCCGCCTCTAGACAAATCCGCTGCATAACCTGTAGACATCGAGTCTCGAACGCTTGGCAAAATTTGAGACGAACCTATAGGGTCACAAGCTATCGAAATGAGATCTCTATGAGAATCATTTGCAAAAAATGTAGTTTCAACATAAAAGCGTAATGAAACAGGTACATTAGGCATCCTCTCCCGAACTGGTGGGTTGTCGACACATAAATTTGGTATTTGTGAGACTAAAGTTGGCTTATTGTTATTAAGCTCTCTCACTTTGCTTCTGGTTCGACAAGATGTAGTGGTTCTGAAAGTTAAAAAATAAATTAAGTTAATGAAATGAAATAATTAAATAACTTTAAGGTTCCACGAACATTTTTATTAAAAACTTGATATATTTCTTGTTCTTTTGTTCAATATCCAAAGATAGTAATTTAAATTTGTAATGCTCGAGAACCCTTTATAAACAACTTGCCTAACGACATCACGTAGATTTTTGTCTTATAATTTCAAAAGCTACCAAAGGTTCGACCTGATGCTTTTACCTTCATTGTGTATGTAAAAATGTTACATTTGTAAAGGGTTTTTCATAACAGGACGACGCATTTTTAAATCTGAATAATAAAATAAAAACTACGATGAATGTCAAGTTCATTTATATTTTAATTGTAAGTAACGGGTGCTCTTTTAGAGGTATAGAACTTTTGATTGAGACCGTTTTGATATCAGTTATCATTAGTCGAAGTTGAGTGGTTATTTTTATAAAGTAATGTTTGCCATTTCATCATGCAAAGATTGACATCAGAGTAACGATTGTAAATCGTGCAAATTTATGTTGAAAATCGTGATTCTATTCTCGAAACGTACAGATCATTTTACGATCGACATAATCGTCCATCTGAACCAATAATTCGGCAAACCATGGATCGATTTCGCACTTCGTTTACGCTACTTGATGTTAGTTTACCCTGTAACACAAAAAAGAGTGCGTCCCAAAGAAAATATAACCACTCTTAAGAAAAGTATTGAAGAAGATCCAAACACCTCAATTTAGCACCATGCGCAACAATTGGACGTCTGCCCGATCACTTTTTTTGGAAAATTTTTAAGTAAATATCTTGGCTTAGGACATTATCTAGCTCGTATACGAATTGAAGCCACGTGACCATGGTTTTCGGCGTCTATTTGGCAAATGAGCTGAAAATCAAATTGCCACATTTGTGTAACACAACATCATTTAAAGTTTTAGACACAAATCGGTCCGATTATCAGCAATTACGAGTTCAATGTTCGTCCTTAAAGCATCTAAATGCTGCTTGTTTGTAACTGTAAACGAGAAACTTAACATAGCCCCAGAACCCAGAAGAAGAGTCTAGAGATGTTTAAGTCGCATGACCGAGGAGGTCAGTCGACTGACACATTTCTTAAAATAATCGAGTTACCGAACTTTTCTCTCGATATAGCTATCGTTGCATTAGCAGTGTGGAAAGTGGCGTAAGTTTTTGTACCAAAGCAATCTTGTTAAGATGACCAAGATCTTTTTGCAAAATTCGCCACAAAGTTGATTTTGAGAGATGCAATCGTTGAGCACGAGAAGAAATCGGTACATTTCTATACTTTTTAAAAGTAGACTAAATTTTATACATTTGAGACCAAAATGTTCTCTGTAGACCTAAATGATGTCAGAGATACAAGTGTACAAAAGCACGATTTGGTTTTGGATTTTTGACAAAACCGGATTATTTACCTTGTATCAAATGGATTAGTTATAATTTTTTGCAAAATTAACAAAAATTGAAAACAGTAACGTTTCTTGGATTTTTGAGCCTCACTATTTCGCTTTAGTAGTTGCAAGCCAGCACCTTTCTTCATGCCCCCGCCCCTGAACAATTTTCTGCGGACGCCCATGGTTGCTAGTTGCTATGTGCCCATGACACAACAAATTTCGCTTCTTTTTCTATTAGGTCTCTTTCAAGTTTCAAATTTTATCGGAGAGTTATTTAGTCTAAAGACGATGAATGCGCGATACGATAAATTCATTACAATGAACGACTCATTCATTTGTTATCAAAATCAAACTTTAAATAAATAATGAATAGGTATTAAGAAGTAAAGAATTTTTGCAAGTTATGTATTTGGTTACAAGGCCAAACGAAGTCCACATTATAAATTAAATTAAATTCAAAGTTTGAATTATTTTTTTCTTAAATATTTGCAGAAGTACCAAAAGATTTCTAAAGTTCTGAAAACAAATTTAAGACAATTTATTTTGTACTAGCGATCGAATTTCGAATTGTTTTCTTAATTTTGGTAAATTATCCTATTATGTACCTCTATACCTCAATAACCGACGATAAATCGATTAAATCGGCATAAAATCAAAATTTTTTAGCAACTACGGCCAAAAGATCTAATTTATACAGGGTGTTTGATACGACGATACGTATATTCTTTTAGTAAGTAAATACTAAACCTTTAGTTTGGTTCCTGTGGGTTTTTTTAGTTAGAAAAAAAAAACCTTAACGCACCACCTGACTCCTGCATAGGAAGACAGGTGCAAACATCCCTTTTGACTCTCCCTAATGTAAATAACAGGTTTTAAGAGGGTAGTTCATTAATTTTGTCACCTAAAAAAGGAACTATCTTCAACCAAATATAATGAAGGCCTAATAATAAATCCAGGTTTACCTCAGTAGACCTCCAGATCAAAAATCCAAGAAACCGAAATTTTTTTTAACTTTTTCAGATTTGTCAATTTTGACCCTTATGGACTAATTTTTTGCCAAAGACTGGTATCAGAAATACAAGTGTACAAGTTTTCAAAATTTTCACATTTGGTCATTTTTATCGAAACAGCTATGGCACGAGATATCTAAAAAGGAAAGGAATCGCACAATATCTTCAGGTAGGGAACGAATTCTGGTCAAACTACAATTTTAGTACAATTATTTCGTATAATTCACATTTGATAATGCCGATTTAAATGTGAGTACATTGGACGCGTTGGAAGGTATAATGTAAGTAATTTTTGTCAATTTTGAAGATGCTCACAATGTGCAATTGAAAAATACACCCTGTATAGAGCAGGCCATAACTCGATAGGAAAGAAATTAGCTGCTTGAATATTGTCGGTGGTTATTTCTTTAAAAAAACAACAAAAAGAAGATATTCCCTGTAGAAATTAAGACTAATTTCGGAAAACCTCGAATTGACACTAAAATGGACCTGTTGTAAACATCTAGCGAGCATAAATAATAAAACATTTTGCACACCTTTACACAATTTAACAAACATTCAGGCGTATTGTCTGTCACAACTTGTAAGAATAAAACTTTTACGTTAACATGTTAACATAACATTCTATCCTATTTTATTTATCTGCGACTATTCTTACAAGTTGTGATACACAACGCCTGATTATCTGATTATGTTTTATATCGTCAGTTTCGACTATAAAAATGTAACATTTTCCACAATGTAAAATTTGAAAACCTTTAGTAGCTTCCGATATGAAAAACCAAACTCTACTACTCAACGATAGCTTGGACCATGCAATGCGCTAAGTTGAACGGAACGTGTCGCTGTAAAACATTCAGCCCCGGTTAGTACGAGGGGTTTCACTACCTGCGCATACAATTCTCAGAGGCCAGGCAACAATCGTCACGTAGTAGCAAATATTCCGATTGAAGTTATTAGTAGGAAATTCCGAAATTTTATGAGTTACTAGTAAAGCAACTCGTATTTAAAAGGTGGTCAATCACAAACTTTAGTTATTAACTTTCGATAATGACCAAAAGGTTAAAACACGAGTAAAGATTTTAATGAAACCTCAAGAAGTGTTGATTTCGAATAAAAACTAAATTATATACTTAAACAAAAAAAACTTACTCTGATTGATCAAGATCGACCATGCCGAGAACTTCGTCCATACCCTCTAATGCAGATTTCAAAGATTTCTTGAAGTTTTCCTTCTTCTGGCGTTTTCTTAGAGCTTCGGAATTTGTCTTTGCAGCTCGGGTTTCCATCTTTACAGCCTGGATATCCGTCATCACAGTCCAGGGAGTCACACCCTCTACACGACCAGTATGAATCAATTCTACATCGGAATCGTCGATGCAAATTACATCGGACGGCACTTTGACGACTTCATCGTCTAAACAAGAAATCTCAAATTTATACCGCAATTCGCAAACGAAAGAATTTACTTACCAATCGCTTCTACTTTATCACCCATATTAAACAACGTTTTTTTTTTCAACAAATGTTCACATTTATTTAAATAATAAATAAATTTTAACACAACTAAACGACGAAATAACTACTAGCATGTATCCTCGACGACACTTGAATTGAAAATGGTGCTATTCGTAACGAATAACTAACAACGGAAAAAAACAAAATGTTTGCCAACACAAAAAACAAGAAATTCCCCAAATTTAAAATTGTTTATTATTTTAGTTTACACATTAGTATATTCTATCTTTACGGTTTCGTAAATATTTATAAAAAACTTCAGTTAAAAACGTTAGTATTACATTTTTTTAAATTTCCTCTTCAGTTTAAATAATAATTTTCGTTTTATTGCTACAAATTTTTGAATTTTGCGCTAGAACAATTTCTCCAATCGTAACGAAGTAAACACGACAGCCAAAAACATAAATACATAACCTCACATTAAAGTACTTCGTTGCGTTGTGTTTATTTTTGTAATTGTTAATTAGTGAAGTATTAAAATGATAACTTTATCGGAACGTTTAAAAAAACAGCAAAGCCACGGATCTACGAGTAATAGAATATCTATTCGAGATAGGTTATTATCACGAGAGTTACAAGAATTAGCCCAAGTTCTTCCAAAAAATTGCACTATCCACCACGAAAATGTCAACGAATTAAGCGATTTTACTCTAAGTATTAGGCCTAGCGAGGGTTATTGGTTGGGTGGCTGTTTTAAATTTTCCGTTACAGTTACGGAGGAGTATAACATGGTGGTGAGTGATTTGAACATTTTTGTTTTGTTTTTGAGTGTTTAAACGAGTTGTTTTAGCCTCCGGTAGTTAAGTGTCTTACTAGGTTATGGCATCCGAATATAAGCGAAGGTGGTGAGGTTTGTTTATCTCTTTTGCGTCAACATAGTATGGATGGACTTGGTTGGTCGCCGACGCGTAGATTAAATGACGTATTTTGGGGGTTACTTGCGCTATTTACGGTGAGTTCTTTATACATGTTGTATGGAACACGTTTACGGTTTTGTTATTTTAGGATTTACTTAATTTCGATGATCCTTTAAACATCGAAGCTGCCGATATGTATAGAAATAGTAAAGACGATTTTCAAAAAAGAGTGACTGAGTACATAGTGAAGTATGCGGTCGACTAATATTTAAAATAATTAGCTAATTTTTTTTTTTACTTAATCGAGTCTTTTTTCAAATTTGCTATACAGGGCGTAACAACGATTTTAAGCAAAATAAATGGGGTAATTTGTTGTATCAGAATAGACAGAAAAACTAACCACATTTGTTCTTGATGTGCTTCCTAAGTTCACTACAGAACCTCAAAGATGAGAGGCCGAATTGAATCAGAATGTGAATAAAAATGTTAATATTTGAACTCCGCCTTGAGATTTCCACTAATACGTTTTTCTTTGGATTGTATTATTTTTTTTTTTATCCGTGTTATGTACAAAGTGGAAATAAAGCCATTATTATTATTATTATTATTAATATGCAGTCTGATCGAATCTCTTTGGCAGATTTAACTATACCCTTTTCTATTAAACATTTTGTGCCTCTTCACCCTTCACTTTTTATAAGAAGAGTTCACTATTATGAGTATAAAAGCAATTGTATTTGCATTTATATTTTAAATAATTAAAAAAATTAAGAGAAGGTTAGATAAAGCACATTAGGAAAAATTGTATTCTTGTTTTTCTACTTATAAGTTAGTCGTAACATATCGGTCTTACACCCTGTATTTAGATTAAGTTAGTTTGTGTTTATATTACCTCAAGTACCACCAGCGTTTGTGGTTTGAAACTGAATCTTGGCATATTACTTATAGTAAAAAATTTTGTACACCATTTAGTGTTGTAAATGAATTTTACATTTGAAGAAGTTGTATACCTACTGCTCATAATTGTAGCCTTTAAAAATTTTGTATATTAATAAAATATGTGTTTAGACTTTCGACTATTGCAATGTTCAGATTATTAAGCTAAACTGTGCTCTTCATTGGTTGTGCCGCATTTGTTATATTTATAAAACTCTTACTTTTTATTTTCCAACAAGTTTGTGCTTAAATGTTTGTACTTTCAGTAACAGTTAATATTAAGGATTAACAATCGTTAATTTAAATAACTTGACAAGAGATTAACTTTGTATGACTTTCTAGAAAATAAATTACTTATTTATTAAAATAAAGCATGTTGGTTGCTGCGATCATAAGCTTCCATCACTGCCGGATTAAGCCAACACTGGACCTGTAGCAAATGTTAAATGTTACTAGGTATCGTATGATAAAACAAAACAACTTTTAAGTTTTTCTCGATTTAATGTGAGCAAATTTAGAGATAACACTAGAGAAATTAATCTCTCTAAGACATACTGAGTGACAAGTTTCAAAGTGGTACGTTGCCGAATAACTTGGAAAATTTCATATTTTGCAGTTTGGGGCGGGCTCACCAGTTTCATCTACAAGAACGGTAATGGTGTCTATCGAAAAAGAATTATTTTCTGAGCCTGCTGATACTAAATACTTACTAATTAATTGGTTTCTTAATTACGAAGAGTTATTTAAGTATTTTTAAAAATATGAGTAGCCATTACAAGTTAAATTCAAATAATTTTGTTATTATCAAATCAAACATTTTCAATTATTTCAATTATTAGTTCGAGATTTGTTCTCAGTTAAGTACGATGATCGATCCATACCTTCTTTCAATATTTATGTATTTTTATAATGAAACAGGCGTTTGAAGCCATGGTATTGCAGAACTAGAGAAACGGTTGCTAACATTATTTAATGAAAATCCAACAAGTACGAGAGTTGTAGCAGAAGAGTGTGATGTTTGTTGGGAGTGTGTGTGGAATATCCTGAAGAAACACAGCTACCACTCGTATAAGCAATAGATTAAGAAAGCAGGCGTGTATTTTGTGAAGACATTATGGAGCGCTGTAGTCGAGATCGCCACATTGTTTCGTCGATTTGTTTTACTGACGAGTGCACGTTTACTCCAAATAGTGAACCAAACGTGCAGAATAGAAGGTATTGAGCGCAACAAAACTTAAGGTTACAACTTTTGACGAGACTAAAGTATTACTCTCAAAAAATTAATATTTTGGGAGGCATTTTTAATAATCGTATCATTGGACCATTTGAAATAATTGGCAATTTAAATTCAGAAAATTATCGGGAACTCGTAGTAAATGAGGTAGATCCTGCATCAGAAGTACTTGCAAATGAAAATAGAGAAGTCTGATCTCAGTAAGATGGCTGTCCAGCTAGTTAATTAGTAAGTATTTAGGATCAGCAGGCTCAGAAAATAATTCTCTTTTGATGGACAACTGGATCTGGATTATTTAAGGAGGAAGTCGGCCTCTTAATCGGGCCCATTGTACTGCCTCCAAGCGACCTTCTTGTGCCCATCAGATCTCGATCCATTCTACTTGTAGGATAATTCTATTGGGAGGGGTGGTGCTTATTCTGGCCATGTCGAGCCACAAGTCCCCCAACACGGATCTTCTTATCGACGTTAGGGCTGGACAGTGACAAAACACATGTTCAGCGGTTTTGTCTTCTAGTTTGCATCCACATCATATGGGATTATCTACCAAGCTCAAAGTGTGGAGATGTTTGTGTAGTCGACAGTGTCCCATGAGTGTCCCTGCAATTGTTTATAGATAAATTTGGGACAGCCGTAGACTGAATTTTGCCAGCTTTTTAGAAGGAACCGATAAAGCTCTTTTGCTTTGGCGGCACTCTACGTTGCTTGTCCATCCTTTAGTCTGTAGTTGATGGGTATTATTTTTAAGGAGGGTATTAACAGTTGTTATGGCTGGTTTGATGATTGACTCAGAGCCACAGGGAAGGCTGTTTGAACGTTTCTGCTTTATCATTACCCTCATTCTTTTTGTCCCAACAGAGTGTAAGAACATTGTGAATATCTAGTTCAGCAGCTCTATGTACTCCAGCAGAAGACCAGAGTTTACCTTGCAGGCAGCTTTACAGTCCGTCGATATCAGTATTTTCCTGTTCAGGATTTCGTTAGCGCTATGTAATATTCGCTTCAGTTCAGTTGGAAAAACTAAGGCATATTTCCCCAGCGGTAGGCTGCTGTCGAGGGTAAGCTCAGGTGAGTGCACACCTGCTCCAGATCCCTTTTGATTTTTAGATCAATCGGTACAGATAGTGATGTCCGCTTTGGTGTTCTCAGTTGAATCCATTAGAGTTTGAAGTAAGTATTTGGCAGGCTTAGAAAATAATTCTTTTTCAATAGACACCTTTACCATTCTTGTAGATGAAACTGGTGAACATCAAACTGCAAACATGTGAGTTCAAGAGTCTCATGCATTTCGTTGTTTATAGCAGCTGCTCGAACTGCACAAGTTGGTCGCTTAGGCTTTCTTCCAAATCCTCTTGGTAAGCAATATTTAAATCGAAATTTTATAAAACAAGTATTTTCTGCTCTAAGCGCGAGACCCCCTCACATTTTCTCCAATCTGCTTTATGGCCAATTCGGCCCTAGTTTCCATCTGATTAGAACTCGCCTAACATCTAGGCAACACACATTACACGCTTTTACTTTAAACTTATTTTTAACAATAATTTTTCGTTTTCTAATAAACGGGGTGTCAAAAGCGAGTAACACATTTACCATTTTCGCAGATTTCTAAATTTTTTTACTATACACAGGGTGTCCCGCTTATGTTCGCTGATTGCTACAACGGAGCTCTTAGAAACTTCTTGCTTCTTCTTCTTGCTTGTACCCTTCGCTTTTCAAAACCATAATATTAAAAATTACTTATTTTGATCCGTTCAACAATTTTGGAGAAAACAGTCTTAGAATGCACTTATGTTTGGGGCATTTTAAATTTTTTAGAGAACTTTAAATGATTGTGACAGCTCTTGTGCTAGAATGTACCTACTATCTGCTTATGTTTTCGAGATTTTCGATTTGTTAAGAACTTTGTTTGAATGATTGTGAAAATTCCTGTGTAGCATTTAGGGCACTTATTATATATTACACACTTATTAAACACTTATTATATAACGTTATTTAAAAATAACGTTAATACGTCCATCTACTAGCTCGTTCCAAATTTAAAAGTTTTTTGGTTCTACAATTTTTTAGAAAATGGCCTTACTTATCTTTCAATGTCTTTGATCAACCTGTTTGTTTTGGAAGATGGCTTTACAAAACGATCCTTATCTCTAGTTCAATCTACCTTTTGAAGCAAACTTTTATAACTGCCATAGAAAGCGAGATACCGAGCTCGGACGCACACTGTCTGGACCCCCTAAAAGCACGCATTACACATTTTAAATTGTGCATTTTTGAACAAATTTAATTAACTATTTTTGTTTCTTTTAATAAGTAAAAAAAATAGTACGTCAAACGCTGGTAAGCAATCAAAACTTGGACGAGTTCGGGAGAGTTTGGATACGTCATCAAAAATGAGAATTGATTTGTTCAAAAACTTGTATTCTAATTAAAAATTATTATACATAACTTTATAAATTAAAAGTTGAAGCTAAATCTATACTAATCTACGTATGAATAAGTTATAGATATCGTAAAATATCTATGCTAATTCGTATTTTGACAATATCATGAAACGTTAAATAAATGTAAGTTAATAGAATGTAATAAGGCGAAGGTGAAGAATATTTTTTATATAATTTTTCAAGATAATGGTTCACGTGTTGTATTTGGAAGGAACAAACAGAGAAGTCCACCCCCTATCAACAAAGCCGCAACGATGAAAGTTGGAGCTGGACAATACATATCTAATAACGTCGCTATTACTATATTTCCTATAATACCACCGAGACGAGCAGCAACCATAGATATTGCCACCCCAGTCGCCCTATAAAATACAATGATATTATTACCACAACTGACGCGCTTTTCATTAGTTTCTAGTTACCTGAGATTCGTTGGAAAAATTTCAGTAATAAGACAGTCCAAAGCGGCATTTCCACAAGAAATAACGCCACTAAACACTGCCGAAACTATCAAATTGTGAAGTTTGTTGTACACGAAGTACATACAAGCTGCACATATCCCTGACGTAAAAGTGCTGAAAACTAAAAATAAGAGTTTAACTCGACGAACGAATTGGAAGAATATAATAAATTTACCCAAAAAGAATTTTCTTCCAAGTCGATCCATTCCCAAAACTGCTATGACGTTGCTAGGTATTGCCGAAGCGACAGTTATAAGCGATTCCATAAAAACGGCGCTTTCAATTTTATCGGAACAAATTTTTCCATCTTGTTGACTTCCAGCACCGACGACGTAATGTGTAACTTCACAAACGGAAGCACTTTGTCCAGGATGAATTCTCGAAAATTCGTCAAAACGGTTAAAAAGTTCTGGAAACCACATCATGAGACCGTAATAACTGAAAACAAAGTTATCAACGTTAATCTTTTGAAGAGTAACGAAGACGTTACAAACTTACCCAATGTGAAAGGTAAAATTGATGATGATGGAGATGACTGTAAATCTTAAAATTGGGGATATGAAGAGTTGTTTGCTGTTATTGATGATATCAGACAACATAGTTCTACATTTTCCTTTAACGATGGGTTTATTTGGTTTTTCTAATCCCTTATGAAACACTTGGTCTAATAGTAGGTGCTTAACAGGGTAATCACTTTTATCTTTTCCAGTGTTAATGTTATAAATAGAACGAAAAATTTCTAAAGCTTCCTCGGTTCGACCGCGCGATATTAAAAATTTAGGACTTTCTGGTAAAAAGAATAAAAGCGCAGCTACTGCAAAAGAAGGAACTGCGCAAATTAGAAGAAAGATACGCCACGAATTGTAAATAAACGTATTAGAAGTATATCCTATGTCGGCCGGTATGACTAGCCAAGCTAAGCCAGCCACGAAGAGATTTCCTAAAGTCCAAAATGCGGCCATAAACGACAACATCGAACCGCGTTTCGACTTAGGTTGAAATTCTGCGAAGTAGGACCAAATTACAGGTCCGCTGCCCCCTAACCTAAATTTAAAAAACAAATTAATATCTTAACGTTACGATTAAATCTATACTTACGCTGCCCCGTTTAAAAATCTAAATAGCATGAACAACTCGTAAGTTTGACTGAAGCTCGACGCGACAATACAAAGAGCGTTCATGAAAGAAATTGCGATAAGCACTTTCTTGCGACCCAACGAATCCGCCACCGACCCCCAAACGTAAGCTCCGGCCATCATTCCAATAAAAATAATGGAATTTAGCCATCCTTTCGTGTGAGTATCGAGATGTAGATCACATTGAGCAGAAGGTAAGATGAACGACATCGAGATGACGTCCATCTCCTCCGAAGTGCTTACGAAGCCACATACTGCTAGTAGTAAATAATGAAATTTTCCATATCCCGTAAGTTCTATCGCGGTCTCAAAATCGGCCTTTTCGCTTACTCCTTTTTCTAAATCTCCCGGTACTTTCCCTATATCTTTGAACGTGAAAGCGCTTAGCTCCAGGTCTTTAGATCCGCAGCCGTTTGGTACGCGCTCTTCCTTTACATCACAATCAGAATTATTTTTCTGATATGAACCACCTTCTACCATTCTACGGTTACTAAAAAATTGAAGTGTTTTTCTCTGCCGAAAATAATACTAGTGGCCAAATAGGGGCAGCGTTTACTGATGGGGACAGCGGACTGGAATGTATCGAGTAGTTCTGTAACAAAAAAATTTAATTAATTCATTTTAAAATAATGTGAGAGGTATCACGTATGCATTACAGGAAGATCTAATAAAAAGAAAACAAACATAAACCAATTACAGATAATGATACAGTAAAGACTACAATGGACTAAAAACCATTTACGAGAAACACTACTTTGACACCCACAACTTACACTCAAATAGTAAATGAACTAGCTCGTTATTTTTATTAATTTTTAGATACAATGCCTACGGTTATTTTTGCGAAAATATATCTTTTTTGAAACTTAAATGATTTAGAGTAGGTATATGCATTTCGAGAAGAAACGTTCTCGTTCACACTCGATATTAGTGTAATTAGTGCCTTAACTGTAGCCTCCCAAACATGACAAAGTGCAAAAGTAGAAATTGAAGAAACTGAAAAATTATTTTTAAAGCGCTACAAGCACTGATCTACAAGAGGAAAAAATTTATAATTGCTGGCGTCGCCACTCTATATGGGTCTTCATTACAACCCGCAGTTAAATTAATTTAAAGCTAATTAGTGCCTTAACTGTAGCTTCCCAAACATGACAAAGTGCAAAAGTAGAAATTGAAGAAACTGAAAAATTATTTTTAAAGCGCTACAAGCACTGATCTACAAGAGGAAAAAATTTATAATTGCTGGCGTCGCTACTCTATATGGGTCTTCATTACAACCCGCAGTTAAATTAATTTAAAACTAATTAGTGCCTTAACTGTAGCCTCCCAAACATGACAAAGTGCAAAAGTAGAAATTGAAGAAACTGAAAAATTATTTTTAAAGCGCTACAAGCACTGATCTACAAGAGGAAAAAATTTATAATTGCTGGCGTCGCCACTCTATATGGGTCTTCATTACAACCCGCAGTTAAATTAATTTAAAGCTAATTAGTGCCTTAACTGTAGCTTCCCAAACATGACAAAGTGCAAAAGTAGAAATTGAAGAGACTGACAAATTATTTTTAAAGCGCTACAAGCACTGATCTACAAGAGGAAAAAATTTATAATTGCTGGCGTCGCCACTCTATATGGGTCTTCATTACAACCCGCAGTTAAATTCATTTAAAGCTAATTAGTGCCTTAACTGTAGCTTCCCAAACATGACAAAGTGCAAAAGTAGAAATTGAAGAAACTGAAAAATTATTTTTAAAGCGCTACAAGCACTGATCTACAAGAGGAAAAAATTTATAATTACTGGCGTCGCTACTCTATATGGGTCTTCATTACCTACAACCCGCAGTTAAATTAATTTAAAGCTAATTAGTGCCTTAACTGTAGCCTCCCAAACATGACAAAGTGCAAAAGTAGAAATTGAAGAAACTGACAAATTATTTTTAAAGCGCTACAAGCACTGATCTACAAGAGGAAAAAATTTATTATTGCAGGGGTCTCTACCTTAAATGTGTCCTCATTCTGATTATAAACCGCCATCAAAATTATTTGAAGTTAGTTATCGCCCTAACAGTATACAGGAAAAGATGAAAAAGTTCAAATCTCAAAAAAAATTCAAATTTAACAAGAGCACAAACTTCGAACCCGTTTTCTGCTTTTACTTTTGCACTTACGCAAAAATGTAAAGAAATAAACTTTGTAAAAAATTTAATGAGAAATAGACTTTGTTTAAAAATTATTTTGCTATCTGTGATAGTATTCGAGATTTTTGGAAATGAAAATTTTAATGGGTTCAACCTCTCGAAAAATTTAAGCGCCTCTAAGAAATATGATTTTTAGTACTTTACTAGAAAGCTACTCTCCAGAAATTTCCACAAAATCCCATTTTGACCCGTGTTTCCCCTATTTTTTAAATTTTGCCTGCACCGTAGGACCGTAAGGTACGATTGTAATTAAACAAATTAAGAAACCTTGCTCGCGTATCTACAACTACAGCTGTGAGTTTTGGTATTTATTTAAAAATATTTAAATATGCAAAATCAATAGATTTATTGGATATAATCCATTACGAACAATGTCACGATCTTGAAATATATTTATTTAGCGGTTTGTTCTTATAAGGATGAAATTTTATCAAGGATGTCGACGATTTAACTATAGCGGAGGTTATTATTAAAAGAAATACAAAGTAGAAAATTTTTCAAAAAAAAAATGGCAATTAATTTGCAGAAGTTTTAGAAATTAACAACCTAATTTTTATAGATAAGCGTACAAGGTTCGCGACCACAATTTTTAAATAAAATAATAAACGAAATACTGTAACGAGGTTAATACTTGCGAATTACTTAAGAATTAAATAAATAGGGCAGGGGTGTAATTAATTTTTATTATTTTTCGTAAATTTAAATCGAGAAAGTGAGTAGACCAATAATAAATTTTTTCTACTCATTTGGTACTTTCAATATTACTACTAATAATATTTGGGATAGGGGATGAATAGTTTAAAAATGATTAAAAAAGTAAAGTAAGCTTAGGGGTTGGGAGAAAACTCGAGAAAATTTTTTTGATTGATTCATTAATTGTTAAAAAAATCGTCAGAATTAAGTAATAATAATTGCAATTAATTAGGTAATAGTTTATAGTTAACAATCTAATAACTGATGTTATTCAAATTTAAATCAAATTGTTGGCACTGTTTTATATTATTAGTAACAATAACAATTTTAAGTCTGTTTTGGGCCGATGAACTTCAAATTTTAAATTATACCCGAGACTCAACTAAAAAAAGTTTTTTTAATAAAACGATAATCAAGGGCCTTAGTCAATTAAATTAGATATGTAAATACTTACGCGTTTTCGTGGATAAAATTTTAATTAATATTTGTGCAATTATCAAACTGTGCCACCAACGTTTTCGTCACGATTATTAGCATTCGTTTCATTTCATTTAACTTTAAAATTTTTACATTTAATATTTTTTAAATGTTAAAAATAAATAAATTTTAATCACTTTTTTGTAGCGCGAAAAGTTTATACACCTGAAGCAACTATTATAGGTATGAGCTTCAGAAAATTACAATCAACTACAGTGTTTCATACAGTGCGTCACAATTGATTAGAATTTCGAATGGGGGTGTCCGTGTTAATTTAAGGTCGAAAAATTTAAACAACTTCATCATACATTTATAACTGTCGTGGCTATAAATTTTTTAGCCCTTAGAACGTTTTCAAAAAGTGTCCCTATTAGGTACCTACTACTTAGCAGCCCCAGCCAAAATGCTACTAATGCCAAAATACACCGCTTTATAGTACTAGCCAGGATCATAGAATTATAGGTCATAGATCATAGAATACTTCTATCATCTTTGGTACTTCTAGTATCAATAGAAAAAGACGTTGTTTGGAGCTTTTACAGTGTTTTTCAGCCTCTAAAAGGCTAATAACTCTTAGCAAATTTGCACTTCACAATATAAACAACATATTTATACCTTTATTTATTTTTGAATTAATCCATTTTTACCTCAAATTTTTGGTTCACTAGACGACTATAATACGGGTCATTCTACTAAGTGCAAGTAGTAGGCCACACATTGCAAATTTTCCGTTGCGGGAAATACGATACTGAACACGTACGGTACGACACGTACGGTAAATTTGAAGTCGATGGGTGTATTCGTTAACACACACATACAGATCCAAGCGACGTTTCTTGACATAAAAAGTGAAAATTTAGGAAAAGCTTACAAATAAATGTCAAATTTTCCACACGACACGGTTACAAAACTTATCAAACTTCGTCCGCCTGGTACCTAAAGCGATAAACGTCTCGAGTTAAACCACTCGGTACTTTTATAATTAAATAATGCAAAACGGAAATTGTAGTTTTAAACTTTTAACTTAAAGTGACAAATTAGTGCTACGATAGTAGAAAACTGTCGGTTTTTTATTAATCTTCCCTCGCCATTTTTAATTTTTACTTTGATCGCGTTGTCTACATGTCTACAGATTTACCATTTTGCTCTTCTAACTCTTTTATTATTAAAAAAAATTCTGATAAATATTTAAACTAGCACGGGAGCGCGGAGCGCCTTCATGTAGTACCCATTCTTAATATTATTGTTGCTGTGAAATAATATATTGTTCGGGGCCAACAATAAAATTTGAGACCTCTCCTATTAATTAAAAATTAATCACAATTAATTAGTTTTAATTAATTAATAAATCCCATTGTTACGATTTTATCAATAATTGAACTTAAAACAATTAAAACTGTTAAATTAAATTTTTTAGGGCTTAAAACGTCTCAAATTAAATATTCCCGCCCAAAAATTGAAAATTGCTTCAAACAAATTTTCTCTATTTTGTATTAGGTAGTGGGAACTTGGGAAGTATTTGTGGTTCCTAAACTTTTGAAAGAGTCACGAGAACCAATATTTGCAGATAGTATTACAGATAACTGAAGAGCTCCCAAATTTTTAAAAAATGGCGGCTCCGTACTCAGGAGCTTAAGGGGAAAATTAAAAAATGAACAAGTATTTCTGTCTGTCGGCAACACGTCGCAACTCACGAATGTAATTGGAACAAAATCTTGAAAGTTAGTATGTGGGTTCTTGAGGACTCAAAAACAAAATTCCAAGATGGCGGGTTTTTAATTACCGTATATTGGCTTCTCTAATCGCTTGATGATATAGAAGTCGTCACAGCAAAGTTGTACAGCGCCTATCAATCTTCTAAAAGATATCAATATCACGCTTTCTATTCCAAGTGGATGCGAAAAACTAACTTTTTATATTAAAAGCGATGCTAAAGCGACACGTAAGCACTCGATTGAAAAGAATTTTAAATCACTATTTGGCCACTTCATACAACATATTATACTCATTTATATTCGTCACTTCATCGTATTCATTTTGTAGTAATTTGATAAATGTAATTTGTAATTACTAATTACTATTTATGCATTTTATCATTATGAAAGTTCGATTCAATCTAGAATTACAAAAACATTTGACAAATAAATTACCTTTTGATGAATATAAAATATAAATATGTAGAAGGCGAGCATCAATCATCAAATAGTTTATTCATTATAAGAACCCAAATAGCGTCTTCAAAAAGAATTTAGAGCAGGATGAAACAAGCTGATTCACAGCTTGAAAAAAATTAAAAGAGAAGCCAACATCTCTAGGTCCAAATCCTGTGTTATCCTTAACTTCATGTGGAACGGTTTGGCGTGGGGAAGTCCTCAACCTCGACACGAACGTTCCAATGACTAATAACGAATGATATACTAACATACAGGACAGGCTTTGTCAAATAAGCACCCACAGATTAATTGTAGGGATAAAATATAATAGGGCAGCAGTTATGTCATTACTGAGTGGGTTAAGGCAATAAAGCTGCAGCAAAACGACTTCAAGATGATATGCTTTAATTCGGAAAGGTGTCAAATCGTATACTGTTCTGGCAACGACAAGCCCTGTTAAATTTATATTGAATTCGACTAAATTAGTCAAGAGTTTTGTTTCTTTATCACTTATCAGACCGTATATTATGCCTATATACTTTAGCCCTCGAGGAGTGCTCCAAGAAGCTACCTCTCCTAGAGATTTTCAGACCGTATCTCTTCAAAATATACATTCAACAGAGACTTTCAAACTCTAATGGATTCAACTGAGAACATCGAAGCAGACAACAAACTGTCTTTACCGATGGATCTAAAAATCAAAAGAGATCTGGAGCAGGTGTGCACTCACTTGAGCTTACCCTCAACAGTTGCCTCCCGCTGGGGAAATATGCCTCAGTTTTGATGATGGGACTGATGGGACTGATGGGAATATTACACAGAGCCAACGAAATCATGAACAGGAAAATACTGATATAGACGGACAGTAAAGCTGCCTTGAAAGTCTTAAACACCTGCAAGGTAACCTTTGGTTTCCTGCTGGAGTGCATAAAACTGCTGAACCAGATATCCAAACACAATGTTATTACACTCTGTTGGGTCAAAGGACATCAAGGAAATTAGGGTAACAATAAAAGCATCCGACAGAGTGAGAGGTAGGAGAAAACGTGCTCATCGTCGTCGAGAAGCCAGTGTGGAGGTCTTTGACACCTGCTTAGTTAAATGGATCTGAAAGGCAAATACTTCTATTGAGATCGGTCAACAAGTCGATTGTGTAGATGTTCAGTTATTTCAAGACGTACCCATATTGAGTGGTGTATGACAGGGTAGTATTATCTCCCCCTATTATTTAACTTGCATTTTAAAAAGATTTTGTGTGGTGACTACGTCTACAAAAACAGCGACTTATCTAATAAATGAAAGGCCCTTTAAAAAGTGTAGAAAACTCTAACCAATAGAGCCTTGCAAAGTCCTCTACGTGTGTTCGATTACTAATGTTATATCGTCATCATCGTCTTTTGGGCGAGATGTGGGTATATTGTAAGCCTCCTTTAATGCCTCTCTTAAAGATGTTGTAGATGGACAGAGCAGGGGTACAAATGAGAAGGTCTTACGCCTAGACTTATGGGAAACGGCATAGACCCTTTATGCCACTAAAACCTGCAACCATAAACTGGGCAAAATCTAAAGACTGGCTTGCCTAGGAATAACTGAGGCAATGCGTACGTCGCCTACCGAAGCAATGGAAACAATGCTTAGCCTTCCACCTTTCCACTTGGTAGTGAAATCCAAAGCATTAAGGGAGGCTTGCAGATCTTAAATTCAATCCTCCTCAGAAAAGAATGTTCAATGGCATGTCTCAATCTTAAGAGAGATGGCAGAACACCCCATACTTTGTATGAGGCCTGATAGAATAATCAGAGCATATACCATCGAAAAAACCTACGGTATTAAGATTTCGATAAGGGAAGAATGAGAATTGGGAATGCAAGGCAGTCAAAATGAATGGACTTGTGTTCAACACAGACGGCTCTAAAAGCTCAACAGGCACAGCGCTGGAATCATCGGGGACGGCAAATTTTAGGCAAGGGGTAAGCTTTAGCCTCGGGGAGCATGCAACCGTCTTCCAATCAGAAATTTACGTTATTCTAACATGTGCGCAAATACTGTTAGATCAAGGTTATCACAACTCAAGAATCTTTATAGCATATGACAGTTAAGAAGCCCTTAACGCGCTGAATGCCTGTGAGGTGTGGTCCGGACTAGAGACGACTGCATCCGCAGACTGAACGAGCTAAGTGGGAAAAATTTTGTCACCCTGGTATGGATGCCAGCCGATACAGAGATACTAGGGAACGAGCAAGCGGGCGGTCTGGCTAATAAGACCCATCGAGCCAGAACCAGCCTTTGACATTCCTTATGAAATGGCAACGAGAGAAATGCAGTCACTTCTAGCGAAATGGCATATTAAACACTGTAGGGAGATTTCCGGACAGGGTCATTTTAAAGTCCTACTGAAGAAACTCAGAATGGGTAGAGGTGAGCTACGACTGGCAACGGCATTGATAACGGGACATTGCTAGTCTAAAAAGCAACTGTAAACGATAGGACTAGAAGACCCACTATGCAGATAATGTGCAGAGGTAGAGGAAACTCCAATTCATCTTCTGCTACACTGCGAGGATTTCACAGATTTCTCCGAAAGGAGAAAATGCTCCAAAGAGAATTGCCCAAACTGTCAATGGTGGAAATTCTGGACTTTATCAAAATTACAGGACTCATATAAAGAAAGATTACATGCGAGGCGCACAATAGACCCAAGAGGTCACGAAGCAAGGAACCACTGGAGACCAGCCTCAGCAAAATAATATACTCAGTGACATAGAAACTGCAACACCAAGAAGCACTAGGAATTTTGTGATAAAATTTGGCAAAACCGTTCAACTACTCGAGGGTAATAATTGATTAAAATTTGGATGAGATTGATCAAGTGGTAATGGCATATTTGACACTTGGTGTTGTTTTTTCGTACATTATTGTCAGGTGCATTTCTTGCGAGTTTTTGTTAATTCCGTTATTGTTGGGCTTGTCATTTTTCTGTTTTGCTTGTTTTAAGAGTTTAATTATGCCTAGAATACGGCAGCGTGCAAATTACCGCCAGTTGAGCGAATTTGAAAGAGGTCGAATTATGGCTTACGCGAAGGTGGTTTTCCGTTTCGGGAAATCCCCAATCGTCTTAACCGAAACCAATCCACCATCAAGCGATGTTACCGAGCATGGACCAGAGAGTGTTAAGAACGCCGTAGAAGAGGATCCGGAAGACTAAAACAAACTAATGAGGCGCAAGACCGCCATCTTCGGCTAATGGCATTAAGGGACCATTCTCCAGTACCAGATCAATTGATAACCAATGGTTAGGTAATTAAGGTCGTCTTGTAACTCTTCGAACGGTTTACCGTCAAATTAGAACTTTCGGCTTGCAATCTTATCGGCCACATCTTGTGCTACCACTTACGGCTCAACACCGGCAGCAACGTTTGGAGTGGTGTACGTTGAGAGTGCACTGGAACTTGGAGTGGCATAGGGTGGTGTTTAGTGACGAATCTAGATTCTGTTTGGAAATGAATGATGGCCGCATGAGGGTCCGGCCAAGACGTGGGGAACGGCGAAATGCTAACTTTTCTGTCGAGAGGCCTGTGCACCGAACTGTGGGAGTTATGGTATAGGGTGCTATAGCGTATGGGAGTAGGTCTCATTTGGTATTCATCCGAGGCAATATGAACGCCCAGCGTTATATCCATGAGGTTGTGGAAGCGCATATTCTTCCATATCTTCAGCAGCTGGAAGACCCTCTTTTACAGCAAGATAATGCTCGTCCTCATGTTGCAAAAACTTCTCTCAGTCGTTTTGAAGAGGCCTACGTCAATCTCTTGCCATGCACACCCAGATGTCCCGACCTATCGTCCATTGAACATGTGTGGGAAAAAACTGAGAAATTTGGCGAATCCTCCACTGACGCTGGTAGCCCTCCAGAATGAATTGCAGGTGGCTTGGGATACAATACCCCAGGAGGATATTGATCACCTGTTGGAATCGATGCCGCGAAGAGTGGTGGAGTGTGTAACCAATAGGGGGCGTGCAACGCATTATTAATAAAAATAAGGTTTATCTTCATTTTTTTTTCTTTAAACTTTAATCAATTATTACCCTCGAGTAGTTGAACGGTTTTGCCAAATTTTATCACAAAATTCCTAGTGCTTCTGGGTGTTGCAATTTCTATGTCACTGAGTATAATAAAAATAATAAATTGTTTATTTATTTTGAAACGAAGCGAAGTAATTCGCTCACAGGTTGCACGTTACGTGTGGAGAACAATATATATTTTTTTATAATTTCTTTACAATTTGCATTACAGCACACGGATATTATTTAATAATTTAATTCAATGAGTAAAAGCTTCATTGTTGAGTAGTTTCATAAAATAAAAATAGAATTGGCGTAACAATCGTAATACCTGGTCAACCCTGCAATTCTGGTGGGGGGACTCTTAAAAAAAGAACCCATTGAAAAGTGAAAAATAACAACCCGTTTACTATTATAGAAAATAAAAATTGGAGAGCCCTCATAAGATGTGTAATAATTAATAATTAACAAAAATTTTCCATTTAATTTAGCATCGTTTATTAATCCAACTTCTAATCCCTTAAGATGTAAATGACATTGTTGGGATATAAATAAAACATTAAATAAACAAGCGAGATTGTTTATTTTTAGATAAAATTTAAATACTCAAATAATTAGTTACTAAATTATTTTAAAATGTTTACATTCGGTTAGCGAAATTGGAACAATTAAATAAAACGATAGGTCAAGAGAATTTGAGAAGGTAGGTAGACTCGAGACAAAATCCTCTCTCACAAATTATTCAAGTTGTGTTTGGGAAGATGAAGTATACGTATTTTGGTAACTTCTCTTTGCTAGTCAAAAATTTTAAGAAGTAGAAATTTTGATAACAAACAATTTAAAAAAAAACAAGGGGGTTAGATTGAGGCGTTTGTTGTTTTTGGTGAAAAATTAAAAAAAAAAACCTGAAAAAGTTTCTAAAAACCTATGGTCTGGTACGATATATTGTAGCTGGGTTATACCAAAAATATTAAAATGCTAAAAATTATGGTAATAGTGCACCTTGAGCGAGCTCCCGTTTTTTACTCATTTGATCAAGTATGGGTTTTTATTGGGAAAATCCTAATAATTTAAAAATAATGCAGACTAAATTAGGCAAAAGTTTTTATCAGTGGATCGTGAAGCTAAAAAAAATTACCAAACGAAAGACTCACCTGAAGAAGTATAAAACTGATCAAACCGCGGGGCTGCGAGCAACCGCCACAGATATGAATTAAAATCATTTCTAACAAAACTTATATACCTCAAATAAACAAAAACTATTTGACTTAAGTTGTTTAACAAGTAGCTTAATGCCAGTTGCTCTAAAACCACGACACTAAATTAAATATCATTAACAAAAACGTCATTTTAATACGCCACACAACAAGCTTTGATACAATATTTGCTGCTATAAACTTTAATCTGACAATAATCATTAGAAATTCTAATTTTGAACCAAAATTTAAGAACAAAAAATAATTTAATTCAAATCGCTTACATCATAACTAGCAAGAAATACTTTTACAAAAAATTCTTATTAAGTTTAGTCAAAAAAAGGGTAGGGGCTACAAACGTTTTTTTGGAAAACATCACAAACATTTTTTTTAGCTGGAAACTCAATGACCTACGTATTTACTTTAATAATACAGGATGGTCCTTAAAGAATTCGCCATTTCGCCAAACATGCATTAGTAACACACTCAAGGTATTTCTTTCCCGTTTAATTCGGGGAAGCTATTTATGCTGACATCAGACTGACTCAAAGTCTTGAGGGCTAAAAATCATAAAAATAAATAGTGCTAGTTACAGTAATCTGGGGCCGTAGTTGTTCTAACTGCAACTAATCTACTACATAAATATTTCGGTTTATGATTATAGCGCAATTTTAATTCTTTGAGGACCAACCTGTATATAAGAGTAAGCTGATGCGCATACACTCAAATCAAATTTAAAAAAATACCTAAACAAGTTGCGCGCCACTGATACAATGGAGTATTATAAGGAGTATAAACAATAATAAAGTTATCTTTATTGTAAGCTTATTGTTGAAGCTATCAAATTTTCTATTAACAGACGTAAGTCTCTGGATTACAACTAAAAGCTTGTAATTATACTATTTTTTCCATAATCGCGAGAGGAAGGGGATAAAAATCATAAGTTTTAAGTCTTCCCTTGCGTATGCACTTCATATTTTTATCAATCGCAACATTTGTGCCTATTTCATCGAACTTCCTTCAGTTTCAGACTAATCGGGCCTGAGAAGCCTCGTTTGGGGGCCAACGCACTCGGCATTAACGGGGAAAATAAAATTTTTTATAATGACGCGTGGCCTATACTGCTAAGCTTCAAAGAAGAAATTTAAAAAGAGGCAAACTTTGAATTCGGTTAGGTATTTTCGCGTAAGGGAGATATTGAACCGATAGGCCATAGATGCGTTTTAACGCTACATCCTGTATATTTACAAATATTTTTATTATGTGAGAAGAAAGTTTCATCACGAATCTTTTCTGCGTACCTACTAAGTCCTAATGACCATCTAAACTCGCCCGGTGTATAAATATGTATAAGATAGGTCGGTCCCTAAAAAAGTTTTCGATATCTCGATCCCTATACGTTCCAAAAAAGGCGTTTTAATCCTAACTACCTACTACTGTATTTCTTATAATTAGTAATTCGTGCGAAAACGAGATTAAACTACAGAGAACGCAGCATCTCAGAAAACTAATTCTATAATATACTTATACCGGGTGTTGAATGACTTACTAGCACTTGCACTAAAATCATTTTTTTATAAATTCCTGCTTCCCCAATTGTTTTAGAGCATAAGGAAATACCTAGGCAAAAATTATTCAAAAATAAAAATTAGAACGGATAAAAGTATTACAGTTCATCTTGGTTTTAGTGAAAGAATAAAAAAGTGTTGAAAAGTTGCTGAAATTTTCATTAATGAGGATATCAATGTAATTATTGTATTGTTATATTGTAAGGGTATTTCCTTATGTACGGGTAAGCAATTCCACAAGGAGTACCTATATACGTATACACAGTATACAGTATGTTTGTAATAACGTGTCACGGCGAATATTTCTGCTAATGTAAGAATTTCAAAGAAAGTTTATACATCAAAGTTGTGTAACTATTTATTTGCAATAATATATCAAAATCAAAAAAGCAATGGAGCTTTAAATTTTTAAGATATAGCAAATACATTCAAAATTTTAAAAAGAACACACCCATTATTCTTACATATTCTAAAACTGCCTAAAATTGTCTTTCCGATATATCACTCGTTATAATTATCTACTCAATTAATCGCAGAAATCGATTATTGAATAGCTCTTAAAACGCGCCTATTTGAAATAGGCTAATGAAACAATTGCTAGCGTTTATTTGACTGTTGTTGCTTAGCTATTTATTTTGTAATTTAGTATTTCTATGTTCTTGTTGTTATTATCACTTTCTGCGTTTAGTTGAGCGCTAGCAATTGTTTCACCCCATTATTTTGAGTGCCTATTTCAAATAGGCGCGTTTTAAGAGCTATTCAATAATCGACTTCTGCGTTTAATTTATTAGATAATTATAACGAGTAATATATCGTTGGAAAGACAATTTTAGGCAGTTTCAGAATATGTAATAATAATGGGTATGTTCCATTTAAAATTTTGAATGTATGCTATATCTTAAAAATTTAAAGCTCCATTGCTTTTTTGATTTTGACATATTATTGCAAATAAATAGTTACACAACTTTGATATATAAACTTTTTTTTAAATTCTTATAATAGCAGAGCTATTCGCCGTGACACGTTATTACAGGTCCCATATATAGGGCGTCGCAGAAATATTTAGGAGAGTAAGAATATCTTTATGTGGAACACACGGTATGATATTTAAAATTAATTTTCTTACAAAGCTTTTGTCGCTTACCGAATATTAAGTTTATAATTTATAAGTCATAATAAGTTCTATTTAAATCGTTAATTTTTTAAAAATGATTTGCTCGATTTAAATCAATTGACGTTATCAGACCTAGAGTAAACCTGATTTGCTTAAAGCAGTTAAATAAATCGTAAACACTTCTAATGAAATCCTCTTCAAACCGCAGTGCATTGCTTTTAACAGCTATAAGTGCCTATATGTAATAAGTAAAACCGTTCTCTCTTGACTCTTGACACTGGTGCTGGTGACTTTGTTTAAATCAGTTAAATGTATTTTTTACAAAATCGATACATCAATTACTGGAAATTTAATGGATATATCTCCTCATGTAACTTATAACTTATAAGGCATTGCTTTATATTTTTTAAGTGAACATTCTATACAGGGTGTCAATTTCAAAACCCTTCGTCTTAGTATAAAATATTAAAATTCCGTATGACACGTCACCGAGAAGAACACCTTTACCGAGTAGTTACGTTCTTCCTAGATCAACCCCCAAAGTGAGGTAGGCGTCACCCCTTAAATCCTAACTTTACAAGGCGCAGAGCACTTACAATTGAAGAAGTACTATTTAGAAATTTTAGAGAAAAGTTTCAAAACAACATTTGAATATTTAGGCTTTTACGACCGGCTTTTACACGGCTAATAAGCCGTGGTCGAGAGGTTCTTGATGAGATAACTAACGTTTCGTTTGCTGATGTGGCAAACATCTTTAAAGGTAGTTGATCATGTGCGGTAAAGATCGAAGTGATCGTCCCGAGGTTCAGGAGGAAGTATATACGGTCACTCGACAGACCGCCCATTAGCTTAAAAAGCACTCACAATAATGAACAACATTTGCAACAATTCATTAATAATTTTTCTTTCCCGCAGTTATTTAATTTTTTACCTTTTAGAACGCAATATTACCAAAACTACTAATCAAAAAATAACAAATTAGCATATCGGTTGTAAAGACAATTTAATGGGCTTTCAAATAAGGCTACCACTCGACCCCCATTCTCATTTAAGATTGAAGGGGTTCAGAGTCCTCCGCAGAGTCTCACCGATAAACAGCTATTTATCAATTAAAGAAAAGCTGTCACTGGCTGACTCAACTGAACGCAGACAAAAGCATCATTATTCTGAAAACCGATCACGGTAATTATGAATACGGCCGATTATACAATATACAAGTAATAAATTAGCGACCTGCTGGACCAAATACTTACAAGCAGCTAAAACGAGACGAGAGAAAAAGTAAAATGCTATGAAAGCCCAATGAGCTCATTAAACGCTCTTCCTTTGAGCCAGCAGTCGTAAGAGAAATATGGAACCGAACCGAGACATTAGCGCTCCGTCTGTACGGTTTACCTAAGCCCAAGATACGCAAACCTGAAGTTCCTTTAGTCAGCGCTATTGGATCTCCAACTTACAGGCTTTCCAAGTACATAACTGCCCTTCTGAAACCACATATCGGATTTGAGGCAATTCGCTGAGAAGATCAAAAACATCCGCCTCCGGCTCAATAATATCTTGTACAACTTTAATGTGGTGTTACTATTCACGGGGCTCCTTGAAACCCTACAACTCATAAAAGGCAAGATATGAGCGCACCGTTCCACTGCACCCTATAACCACGACGTACTTATGTGGGAAATTAAGCCTATCAACAAACCAACGGGGTTACAATGGGAAGCTAACTAAGTCCGGTAGTGCAATACATAAAGATTTTGAGAAAATGGCATTAAATTCGGCCACGCAAAAACCGAGAGTATGGCTGAGATACGTGGACGACATATACGCTATAACATGGAGCCACAGAAAACAGAAGTTAGACCGCTTCCTGTAACACTTAAATAAACATTGTCCATCCTATCTTTAAACTAAGCAAAAAATCTAAAAAACCCTGCGCTCAGTTAAAGACGCCATAGACCCCGCGAGAGTTACAAAATTTTATGTTTATGTGGTCAAGTGTGCATCGGTATCACAAAACGAAGTATCAATACCAGGATATTGGAACACAAAAGAGCCCGTCGGCTACATCAGACTGAAAAGTCTTCAGTGGTGGAACTGCAAATCTAAGGAAACCACCAGATCATGTATGACAAAACCGAAGTACTACTCTGAAGCACGGCTTACTACTGCAGTATAAGACTTACACTTACAGTGTACGACTTACTCTTACAGCGATAAGAATAACCAAAACCTGGTTCTCAGCCCTAAGGCATTCAAAAACGAAAACAAGACCTTCACATCAAAATCAAACGCTAGACATCAGTACTCAGGCAATCGACCAATCAGAAATGAGCATATCGACTATTAAATACCGGTATACTCGACCGACGTTCATCAGTCACTACTGAATCACCGGTACGGACTCTTCGACAGCTATTGCACAAGATACACCCCAACTAATTTGCCTCACGTCAGAAATCGCACTTAGAGCCTTTTGACAACTGCCCAAAAACATCTCATTAATGACGCCTAAATACTCGAATTAAAGGAGTTAAGTATACCCCACTTTAATTAAGGGTTGATCTAAAGAGAACTCAAATACTTGATAAAAGTGTCCCGTTCGCTATTAAAATTGACATGTCGTGCGGAATATTGGCGAAGATATTGGAGGTGGGACGTTCTCAAATTGACACCCTGTATATTCTTACATTACAGAATACAATTTCAAAATTTTTATAGGCAGTCCCTACGATTACTATCAACTATAATCTTTGCCATTTTTGTGAATCTTCTACAATAATTTCTGAAAACTTTTTGGACAAGACCAACATGTTATTTTCTGTAAAGGCCTAAAGAGGTATTAACACAGTCGAGCAATTAGCAACAAGTTAAAACAAAAAGGTCGTTTTCAGTTGTTTATGGAAGAGCGACACAGGTGAACCGTTTTTCTCGACTTTTTGACTTTTCTAATATTTGAATTGAATTAACGCAATAATAATAATAGAGGTCCGTCCTTGTGATGAGGTGTACATAATTGGGACAATGACACGGTTATCTTGTCAGTTCAAAGCCCCTTTGTTTAATTAATTATTTTTGTTATTTTAAGTCAATTTAAACTGATACCAAACCTTCGCTCACATATCCACGTGGACGAGGATGGAGAAAGGTTTGAATAGTTCAGATTTGATACGTTTTCAAGTACCTCTAGTCGACGTTGAGGACATGGTAAATTATAGTCAAAAAAATAATAAATTTGTTGTTATTTTAAAAATTGCGTACTTACAGATCCATCGTATGTTACATGCAGAAAAATTTTATTACACTCAATCATATGCTTCCGCTTGGTTTGAACTGATTGTAATGGATGAAAATCCAATACTCGACGATTGAAGTAAATTTGAGTAAAATTTTGAAAAACAAAGACATTTATTGATTCGATTAAATTTTATAACACTTTAACAATACCATTATTTCGGCGTAGAATGTTAAACAATGCATTACTTTTTGCTAAGTGCATGACAAGTTTAAAACTGTTTATTCTATTTGATTGAACAAGGTCTATTATAGCCCCTTTTCTTAAACATCATTGAGGTATTAAAGTATATTTACAAGCACATATATAAGAACAACATGCAGTTACAAATTACCAAAATACTTTTGTGTAGGATGGCTAACTCAAAAATTTACAAAACATCAATTTTCTTCTTAAAAATAATTAGGTAATTAAATAATTATTTTTTGAATTTATTATTAACAAACTACTTACTGTATTTAAGTTACAATTTCTTATAATACTACGTGAGTAGAATTAAACATAAATATAAACTTAAAATAAACGACGTCATTTTTTCGTTTAAAAACGCAATATCAAAATACTCTTGCGATTTTACACAATTACTACTATCACTTCATTTCTAACCAGGGGCATGATAGGCTCAAATGTTCTTAATACGGCTCTGAATTAATTTAAAAATCTAAAAAATGTCTAGTAGCTATAAACTCGAAATTATTCTTCTTCTATATTTTTATTTAGCATCATATTAAAGTAAAATCTATTAATACGCCCCTGGATTATTTATTTTTTATTATAATAAAATCTATCAGTTAAAAACTGTAGGTCAAAACTGTCTTGATTATTGATAAAATATAAGTAATAACAAACTATTTTTTACTTAAAAAGTGATTCATACAATTGAGCGACACCTTAGGTTGGAGTTTGTTTATTACGACGGTACGACCCTGGACAATTTTCATAAATTAATAACAAATTAAATTATCAAATAGGTATAGACTATAAAGAACGCTTGTGGCATTAGTAGTGCCAGATTACGGTTTTCATGGGACATGGGCCCTAGGCCAAAACACCAGATTGGGCCCCTTAAAAAAGTGGTCCGGCCCTGGGGCGGATCCTGAAAAAGAAACGGCTCGAGCGAATTAAATAATGGCGGGTCCCAATTATAATGTTTTTGTGCGGGTTGTGCTTTTGTAACTGATAAACGATTATAATTACTATGAAAGTTTCAGGCTAAAGAATAATAGCTCTAATTAGCTAATTACACAGCTGAGCTATACGCGCTACTACAAGCTCTTAAATATATTAAAAATAACTCGTCTAAAAACTTCATAATTCTTTGTGATTCCAAAAGTGCGCTTCAGTCCCTCGACATTCAATACTGAAAGAATTCCGTAGTTCTCGAAATCCAAGCTCTCCACAATCAATTGCTCACACGCACGGATCCAAGGTTTGTGAGGTATATCTGGATACCGTCACACATAGACATAAATGGCAACGAGAAAGTCTACAAACAGGCCAAACAAGCCACGGTAAAACAAGCAGTTGACAAACCAAGGATGACAACAGAAGATCTCAAAACCCATATTAAGACCGAAATCAATCGCCGCTGGATAAAATAATGAGAAGTTTTGCCGTATAACCACCTCAAAAATATCAATCCCAATGACACAAAGTCAACCTGGACTGCTTCCTCGATACCAAGGTCCAACGAAATCAATATTACCAGATTGAGAATTGGCCATACTAAATTAACACACGAGTTCTTACTGCGGATGACGGAGCCTCCAATCTGTACTGTTTGTGATGTGTTATGGACGGTGAAGCACCTCATGTGCGACTGTTTGACTTTCCATGATGAGATACGGAATGCCGGACTTCCAATTGGTCTACAAGAAATTTTAATGGGACATCCGGAAATACTGACAAAATCGATAAATACTTAAAGGCAACGGGTGTTAAATTATAATTAATTCACTGTAAAGCTAATAGCATAGCCAAGTTGCTGACGCTATCAATCCTAAAATAATAAAAATAAAAAATAAAAAAGCTTTTATAGAAAAAATTAAAAGAGTTCATCCTGTATAATTGGTGGGTTGAAATGAAAATCACCCTGTATATTTTGCAAAATAAACACTTTATTTATTTAAGATTAATTTTGATCAAAATGGTAAAAGTTTGTAAGAATGTTAAAAATTTCAAAAATTTGATTTTAGCGCCACTTTTTTGTAAATTGTGTGAAACGAGCTACATGCTGCCATCTATCTGTAAACAAGGGATAGTTATGTACTGATAATAATTTGTATATTTATGTTGTGTTGTATATATTTATAAGACGTACGTACGTATTTGATAAGATTTAAAAAAACATATCTCGTTATCGAAGTTATAAAAGTTAATTGAAAACAAAAGAAGTAACCCAGCGGAATTCAAGAACAACATTTAAAGAGATAATTGTAGGAAAATTTATGTAACTATGGTGGTGCATGGTGACAAAAGAATTTATTACGAGGCAACAATTTAAGAAAAAAATGTTAAGGATAAATTTGTATATCGAGTTCTAGTACAATTAGTACTATGAGTCATTTATCGCCATTTCGATTAAGTGTACCAAATTTAAACTCAGAATTATCGAGTACTTCATCAAATCCAAAGAAACGAAGAAAAAATGTTCAAACACCAATACAAACACCACCGAACACTCAGGACTTATTACCTCCTCCTTTATCTGGTTATGGTGATACGATAGTGGCTTCTAATCCTTTCGACGATTGTCCTAGTTCGGTCAGTTTAAGTGCAGTTCGGGGAGGCCCCGGCATGGGTATGGGAATGAGTATGCATTCTATGGGTATGTGTCGTCCTATGGGTAAGATTAAGGTTTTAATATTAAGTGAAGTGTTTGGCTAATTCTTCATGTTTAGGAGGGCAAATGCCCATGGGCGGTTCAGCGATGATGCACAGTCCTAACGCCCATCAAAATCCTCAAATGATGGGCCCCATGATGATGAGTGGTCCGCGCGTTAATGGGCCTATGGGCGGCCAAATGGGCGGACACATGATGCCTAATTCCAACGGATCTCCTATACACCCCATATCAGGTAGTTTTGTTAGTCGTTTAGGACGTTAATTTAATTGCATTGTAGGCCCCATGCACAGTCCAATGGGCCCAGGTATGTCCGGACCCATGTCCGGAAATGGGCCTATGAACGTCCCTCTTTCAAGTCCTATGGGCGGACCAGGTCCCATGAATAATGGCCCTATGAATGCGTCTATGAACGGACCTATGAATGGGTTGAATCCACAAATGAACGGCCCTTTACCGGGCAACATGGGTGTTAACGCCCCCAATGGAGCAATAGGTGAAATATGTCAGATTTGAAAAAAATTACGATTAAAAAGGTTATTTTGCAGGTCCTCCGATGAATAATAACTTCATGATGACACCGATGAACAACATGTATTCAAAACCGATGCCAGTTAGTGCGGGAAAAGTTTATCCGGCCGATCAACCCATGGTATTTAATTCGCAAAATCCAAACGCCCCACCAATCTACCCATGTGGAGTTTGTCACAAGGAAGTTCACGATAATGATCAAGCAATTTTATGCGAGAGCGGTTGTAATTTTTGGTTTCACAGGTAAGGTTCGGTTTGTTTCTTGGGCGCGAATTTAAACTTGTTTGTTGTAGAGGTTGTACGGGATTATTAGAAGCAGCATACCAGTTACTTACTGCGGAGGTTTATGCGGAATGGGTATGTGACAAATGTTTGGCGTCCAAAAATATTCCGTTGGTGAAATTCAAGTCATAACGTAAACAAAATCATGTTGTCCAGATACCAGATAATCAGTTTTTTGTTTTTTTAAATAATTGGAAGACTGAAATTTTCTGTATGAGACGAAAACAGTTTGTAAAATGTAAATTAGGGGTATTTATGTATATTTTGCTATTTTTGGTGCCATCGGATGAAATTATGCTACTTAATTTTTGTCGGTATTAGAGAGACCAGTAACTTATATTTTAAGACCAACGTAACGTCGTATAATTTTGTCACTTAACACATTGCGTGCCACGGTATATTTAAAAAAATGTAATTAGTTGAGGAGAGTAATACAACTAAAGTTTTTGGTAGGTACAGCGCCGGTTTATCCATTAAGCTACTGAGGCTATAGCCTAGGAGCGCCAATTGCCAATGAAGATAAAATTATGTCTAATAACAATTTATTTCTACCCATTGTTTTAATTGAAAATGCGTAAGATAGGTTTTTCACTCGGGTTTGTCGTTTAGATGTAAATTAGTATATCAATTAAAATTGATACTTAATAGGAAACGAGACTTGGGCCTGGATTTATCATTAGTCTAACTAGGCTAAAGTCTAGAACCCTGGGTCAAAAGGGGCCGCGGAATTCTCCAACAATAATTTGTGTTTATCTGAAATATTATAGTAATTTAATTTTCCTACTTTGTTTTTGTGAAATGTCTTTTTTGGAGACACTATCAATTGCTACTAAAATTCCTAAACTTCATTTTAAGCCGTTTGACCTTGAACAATACAAAATTTTCGCCTGCGGCGCTATTTTACTCTATTTCCTTTCCAAATACGAAAAAGGCCACTGGAATTATTATAGCCTAAGGCGCCAAAATCTGGTAATCCGGCGCTGGGTAAGTACTCGATAATTTCTTGCATTTATCTGGGTTACTTTAGTAGTTAGCCAAAACCAAAAATACGCACATATTCCTAACGAGTCAATGGCTTAGAATCACTATATAAATTCTCATAATCGTCATTCGTATATGAAAGCCAGTGTGTTTTAACAAAAAGTACCTGTCATATATGAATGACGAAACCGTTTACGAAACGTCGCTGTCATTAATATGTGTATGACACGGCACGCAATGTGTTAACAATTGGCATCCATTCATTATTCGATGTAAAAACTATAATCTACTTAAATATCGAATTAGCTCGTTTCAAGAATATCGACTGTTACTTAATTACTTGCAACGCATGTTACAAATTTGTAGAATTTCTCGGCTGTTTTTATCGTAAAAGCTCTACCTAAAAGCATCATGTTGCTATTATAGTCGAGATATTATTTATTAATGACATATGTACTTTTAATTCAAATAATACCGTTTATTGGACATTTTATTTTATGTACAAGAGAATATATTTACACTGCCATCTTTACGATTGTACAAAGTTCAAATTCTCTTAACTCATTCTCACGATTACTAATAAAGGTGTTGTAATTTAATTTTAAACTACGGGCCGCTAGTGATTTTATATCGATCTCGAAGAATGCCTGGGTTTTTTTATATTGCGAGGTCTTTAAAAGTTGACACAAATATAACTGAGTCAACTTCAACATAAATAATTTAGTATAGGTGCTAATTTAACTGGCGATAGAGTAAAATAACTTTATTAAATGAGCAATATTTAAAATAGGGTGCCTCAATAGCGAGTCAGTCTTAATGTTTATTTTGATGCATTAAACATTGCATACTCGAGTAATCCATCAATTAGCAAAATAAGAAGTGGTATAAAATCTGCCTCACAATTTCCAAAACGCGAATTTTTTGAAAGTGAAACATTCAAGGGGTAACATACTCTTAACCAAAATTGAATACTGTTCAAAATCGTATAAAATGATGTAATCAAATTGATAAATCAACCTTAATTGGCTTCGAAAACTATGAAGTTGGCGCTCGTGGCTCATGTTGTAACATTAGATATGGGGGGGGATGTACTTTTTTGTTTGAATTCGTAGTTTTATCCCACCCTGTATAAAGCGATACATTTAAAAAGAAATTATCTTTACCTCGCCCCATTTTCCTGAAGCACTATGTATGTCCCTGGATTGAGTTCCGCCGAGGGAAAACGATAGTATTTTTGATTTCTCAAAAAAATCACTCTTCATAAAAACCCCTGCTTGTATTTAATGGATTTGCCTTTTACTATGTGCAAATCGAGATTGATTTTTGTATAAACTAAATTAGAATAGCCATTTGCACTAACTTTGTCAGTTTGGTTGCTGACAGCTGTTTCGATACACTGCATCATCTTCGAAGCAGGTTTTTAACCCAGTGCAAATGGCTATTCTAATTTAGTCCATACCAAAACCCCTGCTTGCTTTTTAAACATAATACATTAGTTTTTATCTTTACAATAAATGAAATATTAACAATGGAAAAATATTTTTCTGTTCTAAAAAAAATCCACTATAAAAATCCTGCCTTCCTTAAAACTCTCGTTTTACCGATTTTGTACAGGAAATGAAATATTAATCACTTTGATTTAAACGGTAAGGGTGGTTAAGTGACTTAAGAGCGGTCTGACGCTGGTCTATGGGTTTTTGGTTCGAATCGGTCTAGTAATAACCTTAGCAGTTGAACAGATGTAAAATGCAATACAAAAACAATACCAATTTTATTTTTTTAGTATGCCATGTATGCGTCATTTAGTGGTCCATACTTTTTGTACTAAACATTTTTTTGTATCGTTATTGGGCCATCCTGTATATTAAGCTTTCGACCAATTTGATTGGAAAATAACAAAACGGTCGTCAAAATATTTACTATGTCATGTATATATAGAATAAAAAGTACAATAAAAGTGTAGTCATATTTAAAAAATAAATAAACACATAACAAAAACGATCCATTATTTCAATCCGAACAAGACTTAAACGAAGGGTCGTGAAGACGCTCCTCTTGAACTCGTTTGTAATACCAAAACGTTTTATTGCGCTTTTTACAACGAATAGAAGCTCGATCGAACACCCAATTATTCTTGCGCGTACGCTTCTTACTTTTACTTGAATGCCACTCTTCGTCGACCTCTTTACTATTTTGTTGTTTGCTCCTAACTTTACGTTTCTTAAAACCTCTCAATTTCTCTCCTTTTGGACCAATCGCATTCCTCTCCTGTTTAACCTTCTTCACAACTTTCACTTCTATTTCTTCATTTTCACTAACTTCAGACACGATCTTATTTTTAGGAAACTCCTCTTGTACTTCTCGAGTCCCCAAATAACTCTCGACACATCGTTTAATTTGAGAATTCTTCTTGAACTTACTACTACAGAAAATTGTTAAATCTACAATTTTATCAAAATCACCTGTTATTTCTTCCGCCTTAATTTTAAGGCCGTCGACTTGCATCTTATCAGACACGACATCTTCCAAACTCCCACTCGTCTGTTCCGTTGTAAACTGACTGCTCGCACCGAATAAGACGGCGATAAATATTATGCCCAATCCAAGCTGTTTGTAGTAAGTTTGTTTCGTTAATTCAGCGCTTATTACAACTGTTTTTGCTTGAGGAATACAGGGTAGTTCTTGCACAATATTTCTACTCTCGGGTGGAAATTCGTTTTCGCTTAAAGTACTGATACCGTCAGTGTCCGACTCGTTTTCCGAACTGCTGGAGACATCATTTTTTTGTTGCTCACAAACCAAATTCGACTGTTGTACTTCTTTAGAAGTTACAAAATAAATAGAACTATCGCCAAAGACTTCGAAACTCGAAGAAGTGTCGGAATCGCTGGCAACTTCGTTCCTTCCATCCATATCTATAATGAATACTTCATTTAAAAATGAATCAAATTAAAGAAGTTATTTACCAAAATATTTAGCGAGTAAACAATAATATTTACTTTGTGGTTTTCTGTCCAAACTTGAGGTTATGTTCAAGTTGGATTTTAAAATGACTTTACTTTTCTTAGGTTTTGGCACACATTCGCGAATATATTGAGCCACGACATTTTAGTGCTAATAAATAAATTATCGGGGAATCGGAACGGTTAAAATAACATTTTCTCTTTATAAATGGCCTTCTATTTTAACTTCCTTTTCCCCCCAAAAAGTATAAATTTAACCAAAACGCAACGCGAACTCGTGAATTTCGACTAACTGAAGGTTCGGATCTTACGCAAAAAGATCACGTGTAAACGCTCAACAAGTAACTTTCTAAAAAAAATAAGGCCTAGTACCCATGGGCCTACCATACCATAAGCCACATTTCTTTATGCTTAAACCCTAAACTAAGGGGTCAAGGGCCCACAGAAGGTAAAAATGTGCGAATCGACTTAGCACTAAGTTTCTTGCCTTAAACGCAATTTTCTCAAACTTTCTGTTATTTGAGTCTTTAAATAAGCAATAGAGCATACTCGGAGACGTGGCTATGGTCTGTCTGATACGGAATTTACGGACACACCAAAATCCTCGAGGAGCAGTCCAAGAAGCTATGCCTCTCTTGGAGATGGATGCAGACCGTATCTCTCCAAAATATACATTCAATACAGACTTTCAAACTCTAATGGATTCAACTGAGAACATCGAAGCGGACATAACTGACTGTACCAATGGGTCTAAAAATTACAAAGGATCTGGAGCAGGTGTGCGCTCACCTGAGCTTACCCTCGACAGCAGCCTACTGCTAGGGAAATATGCCTCAGTTTTTCAAACTGAACTGATGGGAATATTACACAGCGCCAACGAAATCCTGAACAAGAAAATATCGATATCGACAGACAGTAAAGCTGCCTTGCAAGGTAACCTTTGGTCTCCTGCTGGACTGCATAGAGCTGCTGTACCAGATATCCAAAAGCAAGGTTCTTACACTCCGTTGGGTCAAAGAACATCAAGGAAATGAGGGTAGCAATAAAGCAGACGAGCTGACCAAGAAAGGTTCAAACAGCCTCCCCTATGGCCCTGAGCCAATCATCAAACCAGTTGTAACCACTGTTAATACCTTCCTTAAAAATAATACCCATCAACTACAGACTGAAAGATGGACAAGCAAAGTAGGGTGCCGTCAAAGCAAAAGAGCTTTATCGGCTCCTTCTAAAAAGCTAGAAAAATACTGTCTATAGCTGTCCCGAACTAATTTACAAACAATCGCAGGGACACTCACGGGACACTGTCGACTACACAAACATCTCCACACTCTGGGCTTGGTAGATAATCCCATATCTGCTGTGGATGCGAACTAGAAGACGAAACCGCTGAACATGTGCTTTGTTACTGTCTAGCCCTAACGTCGATAAGAAGATCCGTATTGGGTATTTTTAAGTTTTTAACTACGCTACAGAATTGTACCAATTTTTGAAACAATGAATATTTAGAACAAGCTCTAGGTTATAAAGAAAAACTTAAATGGTATAAATAATAAACAGTTCCCAAGTTATACTCGATAACAGAAATTTTATAGAAAGGTTCATTGACAATTCTTGTTAATTTGAGTCTTATAAATACAATATATTTGTAGATAGAACACTGTATACTACTAGATATAGCTTATTAGCGAAAACTAAAGGTGATACTTATAAGGAAGATGAAAATGATTCTCAAAATATAAGGTGTTTCCTTAGGCCGGTCGTATAAATGGACGGCCGGCCTTATTTAAATATTATTGGGACAGAAATCGCGATTTTAAAAGCTCCTAATTAATTTTTTAAAATTAATTAAGTGAAATTTTGAAGAGCATAAAATCCGGGCTTTAGCCAATTATAAGAAATATATAAATAGAAATTTAACTTAAAAACATTGGACTTCAAAAATGCTTTGTTCAATATTAAAATTAAAAAAAACTTCAAGGTTAATGAATATGAAAATACATTGTCTTCTCATACTTCCCTCTTGCGCCTCTGTAACTGTTTGTAATTCTAAAAATGCTAATTTAATAATAAACGAACCCTAGAGCAAAAGTAGTAATACTAGTCAATATTTTAAGAATGGCCAAATTTGCGTTACCAATTATAAACTTTGTGATTTCGAGAATAAAAAATGTAGGTTGTAATTGAAGCAAACGATATATTATAATACAAAGGTTCGACTTAATGTTTTCAATATAAAAAATGCATAGCTAGAAAATATTAATCGTCGGGACTGGGATTTTTACGAAGAAAACTAGGCGTCCAACGACTAAGAACAGATGGATTTTGGTTAACTCTTAATTCTCTTTCTTTTTCTTGTTCATCAATAAACATTTTCTGCCGTTCCTTAAATGCTAGTAAAGGATCTGGGTAAACACTATAATGCCTTAAAACTTCTCGAACGTCTTCTATTTCTGCATCGGATATAGCTAAAAAAAACAAAAGTAAAACATGGTCACGTATCTTCAATATTTACCTTTTAAAAACTCTAGCAGGTCAAAAAGTGTGTTATCGTTGTCGTTTCCACTCCATCGAGGAATTTGAAGTGCGTTTTCCGGGTGGAATTTAACAGACTTTGGATTCCAATCCACTACAATGACCTAGAAAAAGACGACATACTCTGTAGTTACTTTTTTTAATTTAAACACGAAACTTACTTTACTTAAATCTCGATTTAGTTTATCTAAGCTCTTGACATGATGACCATGAACAAAATGTGTGGCATCTCTCACTAATTTATAGGAAATTAAATTATTAGGATCTAAAACTTCTATTATGGGAAAAACAGTCATCCCTTGTTCTGCCGTATATATTACAATTTCATACGCCGGACTGACCATTTCTAAAAACCTCTGAATTCCTGAAATTAAGAGATTAATTCGAATTCAGACCAAATTCTAATTTAATTTACCTGGACGTTTTTTAAAACGCCATCCGGTTTTATACGTCCAATCGGGATGAACTAAAACATCGGTCAGTTCGAGTACCAGCGTGTATGGTGGTTGATAATAAGGAAACGTGACCGTATCGGGTAACAATTTGTCACGAGATGGCTCTTCCAATAACTAAAAAATTGATAATTAACACCTTTCTTTACCTAAGTGTCGAATGCTTACTTTTATATAAAAATGTACTGCTTGAATCGTTCTAAACAAATATTGCTTAAAGGTAGGCATTTTAGTGAACTCGTCTTCTATCATCTCACCTTTCTCGGTTAAACGGGGCTGTCCTAATTCAAAAACCAAATACACACCTAAACATGTGATGGAAGTTCCAAATAGAAACAAAGTATACTTCATAGTACGCCAAGAAGATTCACGGACGCGTTTTGCTTCTTCATCTTCGACGTTTTCTTTTTTCTGTTGAGGTCCATCCTTCGATATTAAAGTAGTAAGTGGGGTTGCAACATGTTCAGTGAGTTTCGGTTCTAAAAATGAATTTCGGTTTAAAATAAATGTGTAAAAGTTACGACATAACCTCAACTTACTATCGGAAAAATACACTTTCGATACGGAGAAATTTGGAGTATTAATAACTGTACAAAATCGAGTTTTGTGCGAAGGAACGTAAAACTTAGAGTTTAAGACATTCTTTGTGACACTAATTAATCGTTTTCTAATTACAAACATTTTAAGGAAAACCTTTACTATTAAATTTTGACAACTAAAATATTAATAAATGAGCACTTTAGCGCCATCTGTGCATGTGTGGTTAAAAATTAGAAGTTACCTTTTTGTGTTACTATGTTAAAGGATGTTACAGTTGGCAAAAACGAATATCACTAAACCAAACAGCTGTCGATCAAGAATAAAAAGCAGAATCTGTCACAGTGGTGTCAATAAAAGTTAATTTAAGTTTGTTATTTAGTCGATTGTTGATACCTAAGCTTTTAAAAGTTGCATTTAACTATTTTTTTAAACATGAATTCGTTACAACGTGTTGTCGCCCGACCATTACCTTCAAATATTTTGAGGTTAATTAAACTTTATTATTGCACATTGTGATGTAACAAAAAAATTTTCAGCCAAGTGAGATTAATGTCAAGCCAGTTAGGTGATTTAGGAAGCGGTGCTGGTAAAGGAGGCGGTGGTGGTGGATCGATTCGCGAAGCCGGTGGTGCATTCGGCAAAGTCGAAGCTGCCAGAGAAGAAGAATTCTTTTACAAAAAGGTTAGTGCCAAAAAGGCGTGTAGTTTGCATTTACTGTTTGTTTTTTTAGCAAAAGCAACAGCTTGAGAAGTTGAAAAATGATTTAGAAGATGAAATTAGTTTTCACGAAGAACAAATTAAGAGACACCAAGATGCTATTACTCGTCAAAAGGAACGGGTCAATGAGATTGTCAAAAATTAAAATGTTTCTTAGTTGTTTTGTTTATTCTTTGTGTCTGTAGTCAACTTAATAGTTGTAAAAACTTAAAATGTAATAAATATTTGTGCAGTTTTTATTTTTTATTTTAATTTGGAACTTGACTCTGGTGGCTACCATTTGATAACTCCATACATTAAAGAAAACTATGGATATCCACTTTTCATGAAGTCTAGCAAATGAATCTTCTCTTTGTTGCAAAACCTAATAATAATAACTCCTAATAGTATACTGGGTGTTACAAGACTAACGCCCGTCTACTTTTCGCTCATGACTCGATCAGAAGACCAATGTCTTTCAACGTGTTATTTAGAGCATCAACATGAGTTTTATGCGTCATGGTATATTCATCCTATACTAATAAGCCGCTTCTTTTAGCACTTTGATCAGGTGACAATGAAAGGGTTACGGCAATTCCAGAAGCGGCTACTGCAATTGCAATTTCTTTGTAAGACCTCACCTTCGCTAAAATCAAATTAATCAAAAATGTCTTTCCCGTTCCACCGGGAGCATCAAGGAAAAATAGTTTCCCTTCATTATCCATGTCCAATACACTGCTTAATATTTTGTTGTATGCTATTAGTTTTTGTGGTACTAATTTTCCCTCATTTTCGGAGACATAAAGTGCAAGATCATCTGGTTTTGTGATATACTTATTTTGAACATCTTAATGTACGTGTATACCAAAATCCAACTATATAGGAATTATTCTGACCAAAAGTCCTTATTCGACTGGACTATTTTCTTACTATACCTTCGTATGCCAACTGCCGGACATCAGAATATTGCCAATTTGGAGAGGTGTCCTAGACCGAATTTAAAAATATTGGTACACATGAACGCAGAATTAGATGCTCTACAACTTTCATTTAATGAGTTTTTCTCTTAGAGTACTAATTTCTAAACAGCAGACTCATATGCTACATGTCAGTTTTTGAAAAAGTTGGAAAAAATCCTTGTTTTTTGACCGCGGTTGTCGACCATATCGCTTGACCGAATTATTACGTGTTAGTACTCATTTGACGCATAATTTAATGCTCTTTAATTTGTTATATAAATACTTCTTCGTTAAGATGCACCATTTAGGAGTTATGGGCGAAAAAACAAAACAAGTCCTAAAATTTTGAGGTTTTTTGGCTGCCAAAAAGTCTCCCAAGGTCGCCGGTGTTAGCATTTTTGTTTTTTACATGTTTACACCCATATAAACAATTTAAAAAAATAAAAGCTTCTACACCATTTATTGCATCATAGAAGGGGGTTTTGGTCCTCTACTGACTGGCCTAGATATGTATAGATGTCAATATTTGCTGAGTTCACTTCATGAATTATCTCGATCCAAATCGTCCCAAGGTGTTTGTTTATTTCCTGTCTTGTATTACAGAGCGGTTCGGATGGCTAACTAGTTCAGCGCACCCGAAACTATTTCGTCTGGCAGAGTGAGGCGCTAGCTTAAGAGGAAGAGGCCCTAAACGTTAATTGCCACCTGGCCCTTTAATCCCAGCACTCTCTTGATTCTAATTAACCAAGTTCCAAACATCTGCCAACGAAAACAATGGGTCAACTTGATTTTCAGCTCATTTGCTAAACAGGCGCCGAAAACGATGGTCACGCGACTTCAATTCTTTTACAAGCTGGATAAGGCCTAAGCCAAGATCTTTACTTAAAAAACTTTCTATTAAGCGGTCGGGCAGAGGCCAATCAAAAGTTCTATAGGTACCTCTAAAAAAACACGTTTAATTGCCATTGCCTATCAAAACCTTTAAAAACATCAATAATGAAAGGTTTTGCGACAAACTCCTGTATAGGTGTAGGTACAATTTTAAATGAACATGTATGCTAGCGCAGCGTGAGTCGTCTGTAATTTAAAATCCCTTGTTGGGTTTTGGCGTAAGTGTAATTTCGGAAAGGAACTTCCTCCTCGGGAACATATGCACACAGTATAGGTACATTTTGAAAAATATAAATATACTTTGTTTTTGTGAAATACCTTTTTTGGAAACACTATCAATTATGATTATGTATCTTTTCTATAGAACTTTTAAAAAGTTACCCTCTAGAAATTATATTTCCCCCCGGGGAGAAAAGGTTTGAATTTTGAATTCAACACTGGGCGTTACATCCTTGTACATTTTATATAGATGCCGAATACTCACAGACACTTTCCTCAATAATTATGCAGTAGTTTTCTTCGATCATTTTAAAATTGGGTAAGATACCCTGTATTTTTATTTACGAAATGCTCTTTAAAAAATAAGACGAGCGTATTGCTAAAAATATTTTCTTGCACAAACACCCTGTATTTAAAAAGTTTCGTTTTAAATACTTGTATCGCATCCTGTAGTTGTTTGCGCTTTGTCGAAATAACAAGTGTGCTAAATGTAAAACGCTGATAAAAGTAATTTTTGCAACATAAAGAAAAAATTCTGCCGATTTTAAATTAAAAATAGCGCCATAATGTAAAAATTTGTGCGCAAGCGCATTTAGATTGGCATGAATGTAGTTTCTCTAGTGACTTGAGTGTCGCATTGATCAGTCATCACACAGTCATCTCTATGCTTTTGTGTAGATTGTGTAGTGAATATTTGTGTATTATTAGATTTTCAGTGTTTATACTCGTAGTCGATTTAATTCGACTGGAAAAAACTAAATATTGGTGATGCATTTAAGGATATCCACCCTGTTGTGCTGCACGATCCTTGCGGGGTTCGCAACATCTTCTCAAGTAAGTAACAACTGTTCTTTTTTGTAGTGGATTCCTATGTAAGCCCTATTTACTAATACTCATTTGTGACCCATGTAGAGGTTTTTACTTGGAGTTAATCGTGGGGCGGTTTTGCGGAGATGTGTTTGTAGTTTTGTAGGACACAAATTGTGTGGCTACCTTCATTTTAGGTACCTAATTTTGTAATTATCAATATTTATACTATCGCATGTGTTGCGGGAGAGTGGGTGTTTGTCCATTAGATATAACGTGTTTAGATTTAAGCGACGATTGTAAAACCTAATTATTTAAAAAAAATGCGATTTAACTGTTTTGTAGGCGTACGATGTTTGTACGGGTCCTTTTGGTTTTAAATTCTTTTGTTTTTTCTAATACGCGTGTGGGTAGGTAGATATTTAGCTTAGGGCTAAATTAGAAAAATTGTCAGACTCGAAACGTAGGTAATACCTGTGTAAATAAGAGAGTTTCCATCGACACCTAATAGGTGAACAAAATTTATTAATAAATGGGAATATTTTCGATGTTTATTGATAACATCCTGTTTAAAAGTAAACTAATTATAATATTTGTTTTATACAACCGACATGTCCTACTTAAAAACATCCCATTTAAATCAAATACCTACAACCTTTTATTTTTAATTAAAATTCACTTTTTAATTAAAATCACAAATTAAATCAGTGGCGTAGCATAAACAAGTCCCGAGACGTCCCTAAAAAGTTAAATCCCATCGACGCCCCCCTTTCTTTTTAATTTCATATATTTTAATTGCATTTTTGACGTATAATTAGTTGGAATTGTTTTGTTTAGCAAATTTGCTTTACTCGAAATTAAGTTCAAAAGTTAAAGGTCAAAAGTAAAATACGAGTTAATAACATTTTACTTGTTAGTTAACTTGATAATAGCGCATCTTTATTACTAAAAATTAAAAAAAATTAAAAACGAAATGAATCACACTTAATTTATCATCAACAACTATTTTAATCCAGATTTTATTTGCTTCATTTTGGTACTCCTCAAATTTCCAATAATTATCGCCCATCAACTAAGATACCTTATCTTAACAATTACCGTTTATTGTAGGACTTTTGGAAAAAACACCTCGATTATAGTTTATTAACAAATGCGATTTTAATCATTTTTCATATAATAGACGATTACGCCTTATTAGTTTAAAGTAACGCCACTAATGACGTTCGTTCAACAATATTTAAAATTACGTAAGTTCAAAAAAATACGAATTAATCGCGTTAGGGAAGAAATAATAGGGCCAGTAGCGCAATCCCGGTATTGATTATCACCCCTCCTGGACGCCATATTCACTTTTATATTAACAGCAGTTCTATTCGAGTGTCTTTTGTAATACGCACTATCTGATAAAAAAAATACAACAATACGCTTTTTTTAAATTTACGGCATTAGTAAAAAAGTGTTTAAATACAAAAATTGTAAAATTAATTATTTTTTTAAATTACAGCAAAGTAGTACAGATCGATCCTATAAGTATAATGACGCAATCGATATCGATGCAGTTCTCGAAGGAAGTGGAGGTGGTGGCAAAGAGGTGTCTCGTGACTTGGTAGAGGCTAGCGGTTCTGGTCACGGTCCTTACGACGACGACGATGAAGACCATCATCATGTAAATTCCGTACACGGTTAGTTGTTCGAATCGTCTGGTAATACACAATTTATCTTCTTTATAAATTTGTAGTTGACTCGAAGAAACCTACCGTTGTCGAAACTACCATTACGCCAATTCAAAAAGTTCAAGATTTAGACATTTCTAAAAATACGGACAACGTTAATCCTAAAGTTTACAGTGGAGGTTCGGAAGTTTTCATTATGAATTCGAAACCCGAAGATCAGCATACTTCGTTCTTTGCTCAACCTGGTATTTTAGCTGGTGAGTTCCTCTTCTATATTATACAATATGTGTATTTGCATTTCATCCGTATCCTATAAATAAATCACAATGCGTGCAACAACCTTCAAGACCTCCTTGAAAGCGGGCGTTTTATTTCCTTTTAGTCTATTAGTGCATCATTGCAAGCGAAGATTAGGCAACACATTGTACATTCACAAATATTCAAAAGTTATTCAGGTTTTATTATTATGCGACTTCTGAACCTAAATTTTAATCTTTTGGCTCTACTATCCGTGCTTTTTACTCATTTAAAATTTCAGCTTCTTAGATCTTATAGATTGAGCTGTGATAGTTGTGACTTACCGCCGGGCAGACTCATGAACCTGAATTTTAATCTTTTGGCTTTCCCATCCAAGTTTTACACTCATTTAAAATTTCAACTTCTTAGCTCTTATAGTGTAGGTTGTGATAGTTGTTAACTGATGGACGGGCGGACCCATGAACCTGAATTTTAATTTGTAGTCTCTACTATCCAAGCTTCTCACTCGTTTCAAGTTTCAGCTTCTTAGCTCTCATAGTTTGGGCTGTGATAGTTATTGACTGATGGGCGGACGGACCCATGAACCTGATTTTTAATGCTTTGGCTCTACTATCTCAGCTTCCTACTCATTTAAAATGTTAGCTTCTTACCTCTTAGGCCGGTCATTCATTTATACAACATGTCTGAAACATTTTTGATACAACATGTAGTCGACACGTTGTATACGACAAAATATATCAAACAAACAGGGGACCTCGTCCATTTATGTAAAACATGTCGTCTGATGCAGATGCACTTCTACGAATGTTGCTTCAAATTCGAACATGCAGTGTCGTATAAAACTTGTCGCCGATAAGAAATAACTTGTTTAGGACAAGTTTGTCAAATGTACGAATCTCGATTAATAAACACAGGTTTAAAAATGATACGACATGTCGTATTAATGGACGACCGGCCTTATAGTTTGGGCTGTGATAGTTGTGACTTACAGATGAGCGGGCCCATGAACCTAAATTTTAATTTGTAGGCTCTATTAACCAAGCTTCTCACTCGTTTAAAGTTTCAGGTTCTTAGTTATTATAGTGTGGGCTGTGATAGTTGTTGACTGATGGACAGGCGACAGCTTCTTAGCTCTTATAGTTTAGGCTGTGATAGTTGTGACTTACGGACGGGCTGACCCATAAACCTGATGTTTAATCTGTTGACTCTACTATCCGTGCTTTTGTACTCATTTAGAATTCCAGCTTCTTAGCTCTTAAAGTTTGGGCTGTGATAGTTGTCACTTCTGGACGGACGGACCCATGAACCTGATTTTTAATCTTTTGGCTTTACTATCCAAGTTTCTCACTCATTTAAAATTTCAGCTTCTTAGCTTTTATAGTGTAGACTGTGATAGTGGTTGACTAATGGACGGGCGGACCCATACACCTGAATTTTAATTTGTAGGCTCTACTATCCAAGCTTCTCATTCTTTTAAAGTTTCAGCTCCTTAGCCTTTATAGTTTGGGCTGTGATAGTTGTCACTTACGGACGGATGGTCCCATGAATCTGCTTTTTAATCTTTTGGCTTTACTATCTAAGTTTCTCACTCATTTAAAAGTTCAGCTTCTTACCTCTTATAGTTTGGACTGTGAGAGTTGTTGACTGACGAACTGGCAGGCCAATGAACCTAAATTTTAATTTGTAGGCTCTACTATCCGTGCTTTTTACTCATTTAAAATTTCAGCTTCTTAGATCTTATAGATTGAGCTTTGATAGTTGTGACTTACCGCCGGGCGGACGAATGAACCTTAATTTTAGTCTTTTAGCTTTACTATCACAACTTCCCACTCATTTAAAATTTCAGCTTCTTAGATCTTATAGATTGAGCTTTGATAGTTGTGACTTACCGCCGGGCGGACGAATGAACCTTAATTTTAGTCTTTTAGCTTTACTATCACAACTTCCCACTCATTTAAAATTTCAGCTTCTTAGCTCTTATAGTGTGGACTGTGATAGTTGTCGTCTGATGAGCGGACGGACCCACGATCCTTTTGTTTAATCTGTTGACTCTAGTATCCGTGCTTTTTCACTCATTTAGAATTCCATCTTTTTAGCTCTTATAGTTTGGGCTGTGATAGTTGTGACTTACGGATGGGCGGACCCATGAACCTGAATTTTAATTTGTAGGCTCTACTATCCAAGCTTCTCATTCTTTTAAAGTTTCAGCTTCTTAGCCTTAATAGTGTGGACTGTGATAGTTGTGACTTACGAACGGGCGAACCCATGAACCTGATATTTAATCTTTTCACTCTACTATTCAAGCTTCTCACTAATTTAAAATTTCAGCTTCTTAGCTCTTGTAGTTTGCGGACGGACTTAAGGACCGATGGACCCGTGAACCTGAGTTTTAATCTTTTGGTTCTACTATCACAGCTTCTCACTTCTTTAATATCTCAGCTTCTTAGCTCTTATAGTGTAGATTGTGATAGTTGTTCACTGACGGACGGGCGAACTCATGAACCTGAATTTGGTCTTTTGGCTCTACCATCCAAGCTCACATCTGATGCTGGGTCTACTGTCCGATTTTTATAATAATTGGGAATTTCAGCTATTTAATTCGTATAGTATTTCAGCTTCTAAACTCTTACGGTTTGGATTGTGACAGTTCTTTACGGTCTGACGAATGGACCCTTGAATTTGAAGGCACTACCTTGCTAGCTTTACCATGGTTTCGTTTCTGTTGTAGACCTTCTTTATAGATGGCACCTCTTTTAAGTTCACTACTTAGTTCAGTGTCTTCATCACAGACGATTAATTTTGTTTTTAATATTCGGCGTAACCCTAACAGTCCTGCCGTTTCCTTTATTAAAAACGACAGTTACCTAAAGGCAAACAAAAGCGTTATTGTACCAAGTTGCACTTTCTGTACCTTCATTAGTTCAAACTTTCAAAAATAATAATTGAACTTTCCGAGTCTTGTAGTAGAGTCTATGAGTCTTTTTGTCTTATTGAAATCATTGAGGTTAAGGTTTTAAGCGTAGTAGAACGAGCTGGCCAGTTGTGATAGAAAATGTTACATTTGTTAACTAACGGTTTGTGCTGTTTACACGAATTTGTCAATTGGGTTGCCAATGTTACAATATTGTGTCTTATGTGTTAAGGTAGTTTTTTATGGATTTCACATATGTACTAGTATTTAAGCAGTGTAGAAATGCAAAAAAGGTGCCTCTATTTAAATTCTTTATTTTAATTACTTTTTTTGTTTCAGCCGTTATTGGGGGTGCCGTAGTGGGTTTATTGTGTGCCATCTTAGTGGTTATGTTCATTGTATATAGAATGAGGAAAAAAGATGAAGGTTCTTACGCATTAGATGAACCTAAGAGATCACCGACGTCTAATTCGTATAGTAAGGGAAATAACAGAGAATTTTATGCTTGAAGAGATGAAGTTAGTTTTTAATAATGAACTTTATTAAGTGGTCTGCAGTTGGTTAGTCTGGCGGATACGCTAACGACTGAATCTCTGCCATCATGCTTGTAGTGCAGCTTTAATATTGATATCAATTGTAAAATATTAACGAGGTAAGCTCCAAAGTAAAAAAAACCAAGCGCACATTTTTTGATTGATTCCAGTTTTTTTTAAATAACGCCATTTTAGTTTTAAATATATTTATTTTTAATGAAAGTGGTATCCTATTTTTGTTTTTTAATGGAAATTAACGTGGATTCGGTCTAATCGCTAGTAACTGCCATAATGTGAATGAACTATTGGGAAAACCTTTTTACATTAATTTTTAAGATGTATTTGGTCAAAATATGTTCTATAAAATGTGTATGTATATATCATAAAATTAACTGGCTATTCGTCCATTATACTTTTTGGGTATATAGTACTAATAGATAGAAAGTTATTTTTCTAAAAGTGAGTCTGTGGCAGCTAATATTATTTCTGGCAACTATTTGTGTATCGGATGGAACTAAACATTTATTCTTGACACGTGTACAAAAAATGCTCAATAACGAGATTCGAAGCAAATAAAAGTAAGATATAGGTTTTTCTTCTAGTTTTGAAATTTTGGTATCAATATGAATAAGTGGTTGTGTTACGAGTAAGATTTTTTAAAATTATTTTAGTAATTTATTTGTACTATATGCTCAAACTAAAAAGTGGGTATCTAATATTATTAATTAACGTATCTAATAATAGAGAAAATTTGTATGTACCATTATTGTGCGACATTTTACATGTACTCGTTTATATAAAAAAAAAATTGTTAAATTTGTTTACATTGAAGTTTTTATTATCTGTAACGATTTTTAAAAGTCTTGAAATTCTCACGCAAATTGATTTTACTTGATGTTAGTGAATGGTCGTAAGTTAGATTGTAGGATTTGGTTAAACCAAATCCATCTGCTTACCGACTCACCTATTCGTATATGTACAATTATTTAATACCAACAAAAGTTACTTATAAAATGCTGTATTTGTTTGTACCGTTACTTAAATTATTTAAATACTAAAAGCAATTACAACTTTTAACGTTCATATTTATTTTTTTCTTCCTTTTTAATAAAAGTAAGGTATATTTTTTATTAATCTCAAATTATTTACTTATATTCTTTTTAATTATACATATAATTACAGAGGGTAGATCATTTTAAAGTTATATTGTATAGTATTAATAATTAGAATAACATGTTGTAAATAAATACCCTTGAAGAAAACTGCCTTTAATTTCTTAATTTTACCCACAGACATGTTTATAAGTTTTTGAAGCCCTAGGCGCTGCCAAATTTTGGAACTCCTTGTTTGAATAGGAAATAGGATAAAATAGCGTTGCAGGAGAAAATTTTTTATTGTTAAACGTTAAACGGCTTAAAATGAAGTTTAGAAATTGAAGTAGCGATTGATAGTGTGTCCAAAACTAAGTTTGACAAAAATAAAGCAGGGAAATTAAATTACTATACTATTTCAGATAATTTGTAGGATTTCCTACAAATTATGTCTATTAGGCTTTCTTGTCAGATGAACTATTACGACAGAGTTTAACTAGTAAATAACTCGGCCTATTCATTCAGGTTTTTTTTAAAGAAAACCATATATTTTAATAGCAATACAAAAGGTGAAACCTTTCATATTTTGTTTTAAATCGTTGCAAATTTTAACACAAATTCTTAAGATTTAATCTCGCTCAGACATTGAATTTCAATTTATCAACTGAACTCGATTCCATTTTAATACTCGAAGCAATTTTAGTCTGATAGACGATGATGACGTTTATCTGGAAGTTCATTTCTAAAATGTAATATTGTTAGCACTATGTGAATTGGATTAAAGGAATTTTAGGCTGTCATCTGTGGTATACGAGAGTATTGATCATAATGTATCATCATAGCTACACATCGTGGACAAAGGTTTTTAAAAAAACTAAAAACTTCACATACAAGTGTGTCCCATCAGTGGATGGGTTAAACTGCTACTAATATCTAATATTCACGGTGGCCACTCGATGAAACAATTTATTTTCAATTCGTGTTAAATCTCTGAATAATTAATATCTGATTAACTTTTGAAATTGGTTGATTTCCCCGTAAAAGTGGTAGATCACCTCATGAATTGGTTGATTTCCTCACCTGCTCTGGGGTAATATGTAACATTGCTAACACTCTGTGAATTGGATTAAATCAATTTTAGATTCATCTGCGGTATATGAAATATTATATAGTAAGTATACGCTGTTTGATTTTTTATTTTAATTATTCGCTAAGGCTGGTTTCCAGTGGTTCCTTGCACCGCAACCTCTTGGGTTTATTGTGCGTCTATTAAGTATGAACACTGCTAAAAGTGTCTTCATTCAGATGGTATCAAAAAATTCGTTTAATCCGGTATAGGGGATTCCAGTTTTGGGCTACTAAGCCCGCAGAAGCACTTGGATTATCTACAAATAATGAAGAATCAAGGAAAGTTTGCTTGAAGAGCATGAGAAGAAGACGAGTAACTGATGTCCATTGTAAACGCTCTAAAGAGAGCCTGAATGATCTACAAGAGGCTATCAAGCCCGCTATCAAGACCGTACATTAAATTTAATACAAATTGTGTCTGTTAGGGTTTTTTTACAGACGAACGGTTTAAGGCTGCTCGGGAAAATTAAGCTTTTGGGATTAAACTAAATCATAAGGAACCCGAAAAATTGATTTACCAAAAAATTGCATTATTTGTGTAAATTTCGAATACATTACGGTTTGAAGTGCAGCATTGATGGTGGCAGGCGCCTTTGAAGGTGAAGCTGAAGAAAACTGGTACCGAGGCGTCGTTCTCTATACTAAATTTCAACGCGCTCTATCACCTAAACCGTTTGTCTGATGTAAAAAATCTAAGAGACATAACTTGTAGTAAATTTAATGCTATTTATTTTTCTATAGGATCACTTTTTTCTAAAAGTGCGTAATTTTAGAGTTCTAACCAATAAACTAAAAAAATACTTTTTTGTTCTATTTTGGAATTTTTGTCAAACTTTAACGCGCTCTAGCGTCTAAACTGTTTGTCTAAAGCAAAAACCTAAGAGATATAATTTGTCGGAAATTTAATGTAGTTTATTTTTATATAGAAGCGTTTTTGTAAAAAAACGGCAGACGAGTAATTTTGTATTGCCCATGGCAAGGACTTTTAAATAAAAATAATGAATCTTTGGAATAATATCAAGTTTTCAAGTGGTTGAATGTTTGTTGGCTCTTGACTTTTAGACGATAAAGAGGCTTAAAGAAATCGAAGTTTAAATTTCAAAAAACTAACAGTTCAAAAAGCAAACTACCCCGCCATCTACCGCATACTTAGTTAGTTCTGACACGACTTCTTAGATGGCACTCGGGAACGAATGGGTGAAAGTATGTAAAATGACATTTGATTGATAAAATTCTTACTATATTAGTAAACTAGAATTTCCAGTTGTGACTCCTAAAGTAATTCGTGTTGTAAATGAAACATTACTAAATTAACAGTTGGAACAATAATAAGTAATTTACGTATACTGTGATATTTGTGGGGTAATAAGTGAAGCAGTTAAGTTATCTAAAGGCAAAGTACTTTATTAAAGCGCGAAAAATTAAATTCAAATAATTTTAACGATGGCTAATACAAATAAAACTGTCAATCCTGATTTGTTGAAAGAAAGACAAAGATGTTCTTTTATTGTTTCCGAGCTTACTCACTTATTGGATGGGGGTGAGAAGAGAACAGAAGATAGAAAAACGAGAGGTTGGTTAATACCAAATTATTTTATTTTGTAATTTTTTGTTTTCGGATTTCTAATAGTGAAAGCAAAATTTGTACCAAAAAACTAATTATACGTTACGCGATGCCAATGGAATTATAACTTTCTTGTTAATTACGTAAATATTTTTGTTATGCGTTAGAAAATTAACAAAATTTATCGTCTCAAAGTACAATCGTTTTGTAAATTCATTTATCAATTCAACTTTTTTCTAGAAAAAAAGATTTTAATGTTTAATTTACAATTTTTCTTAATTCAGGGTCAGTTTCGGTCTAATTACTACTTGTTTCTCAACTTGTTTCAGTGAAGGTCAATCGTTTTTAATTTAAACGAAATGATACAATAACCAATTTCTCGTAAACTGTAAAGACTAATTTTACTGAACGTCTAATATAAATAATAAGCAGAGGCGTAACGAGTAATTTTTACCGGAGGAGCAAGGCGGTAGATAATGTTGTATCGAGTGGCAAGCTTTGCGAGCGCGATCGATTTACAGATTACAGAAAATTAATGCTGATGTAAATACAGGGTGGATCACAAAAAACTGACCACGCGTGTATATTCATTTTTAGCAAATTGAGAAAAATGCTCTGACACGATAAGTGAGTCACTTTAACTCTAAAAATTAAATGACAAGAACAAAGTCGTGGCTAGTGGTAGACGATTAAAATAACTCGACAATCGAATAATCGATTGTTTGCCACTTGTCACCTACCAATTGCCCCCACTTTTTATAAAGTGAGCTATGTTTATACGCTCACGATTGAACTTCTGGCATCTCTCAGCAGCCTCTCTTTTTATTTTGTAAATGTCGGAAACGAATGGCCTGAACTGGAGCTTAACAGATGTGACATTTAATCTTTCTGGGGTGGATTTCGACCCCTCTTAGCAGTCGACGTGACTCGGATGTTACTACTCTATCGAAATGATCTCCTAAACGACTTGGTGTGTGCGAGCATTTTCTCCCTTGTTGTTTACTCATCCATGCCAGTTGTCGGCGTTTTTATGTGGTTGAACTATCGCAACCTTACTTCAGCGACAGATGTATCGGGCGTGACCATATAAGCAACCACCAACTACCGTTTTGGAATTGTAGAGTGGCAGTGCTACTCAAATTCGCCCAAAAACTCACGAACGAGCATTGCGTGTTTTTGATATCCACCCTGTGTAGTGAAAACTCGATTATCCGACTAATCTTAATTAATTGGAATTACTTTCCCGTTTATTTAATGCTTTTAGTTTTAATTAAATATTTATTGATTCCTTTTTTGTTTGGTGTAAAATTGAAAATATTAGTTTCTTATCTAAACGTTTGTTGATTCCTTTTTTGTTTGGTGTAAAATTGAAAATATTAGTTTCTTATCTAAACGTTTGTTTTTTTAAATTTCACCCGCTTGAGCTCACTTGAACTTTGTTACTATTATATTAGTAATTTTATCTATTAAAAATAAAATTTAAAAACAAACTCTCAAAGTAAAAGTTAAAAGTCCTTTATTACCAGTGGCGTAGATACAAATTTTTTACTATTTTAGAAAAATTCTTCCTTGACGATCCCGAACTTCAGTACACTATTGCTCCTGAATATTTAAGTCACAGTGAAAAATATGAAGACTCCATACGTAGAGCGTGTATACTATTCAAGAAGGTGTTGGAGTTACAAAGAGAAGGAAAGGCCGGTGTGGATAGTTTTAGGTATTTATTTCCATTTTGAGACCGTTCTCCAATTAAGAAAGCAAACATTTTAGAGAAATACTGGGAGGACAATTAGGATCTGCTATTTTAAAGGACGGAAATCCATTTTCTTTACATTACGTTATGTTCATTCCAACTTTAATGGGTCAAGGAACTTACGAACAACAAGCCGAATGGATACAAAGGGCTTGGAATTGTGATATTATTGGAACATACGCACAAGTAAACGAAAATTATTTTTTCTGAAGAAAAGAAGTAGTAAATTTGTTAATTTCTAGACAGAGCTTGGACACGGGACGTTTATACGGGGATTAGAAACGACTGCAACTTACGATCCTAAAACTCAAGAATTCGTTCTAAATAGTCCCACGTTAACGTCTTACAAGTGGTGGCCAGGAGGACGTAATTTTATTCGTTATTCGGCCCAATTCTATTACTACAAGGTGTAATCAGACCAGCTGTAGTTACAGAATTTAGCCGAATTTATATTCGTTCGGCGATTAATTAAAATTTCTTTTAGTGGGTCATACGGCTAACTACGCTATTGTGGTTGCACAATTGTATACTTTGGGAAAATGTCACGGCATTCATCCTTTTATCGTTCAGTTAAGAGACGAAGAGACTCATCATCCGCTTCCTGGTATTAAAATTGGTGAAATTGGGTGCAAATTAGGTATGAATAATGCCAATAATGGATATTTGGGCTTTGATAAAGTAAGAATTCCCAGACTACACATGTTGATGAAGAATAACAAAGTTTTAAAAGTAAGTACTAGTTGTATAGTAAATCATATAATATAAGGGAGTTGTCTATACCCTACACCTAACATTTTAGGACGGGACTTATGTGGAGTCGCCTAGCACGAAATTAACCTACGGGACGATGATGTTTGTTAGAGTCGTTTTAGTTCAAGATGCAGTAGATTATTTAAAGAAGGCAGTCACAATTGCCGTTCGTTACAGTTGCGTGAGACGACAGTCGCAGCCGAAACCGGGGTAATTTGGGCTAAAGCTTTATTTTTTGTACAGGGTGTTCCATTTTTATCTTTCTCTATTATAAAGTACCTCTATTTGAAGAGATTTCAAAAATTCACGTATCCGTGTTCTGAGGCAAATCTAACTGTTAGTTTTAAGTTATCAGTAGGCGCAACGATCATCATTTGTTTATTTAGGGCAATTTGTTTTGGCTACAAAAATTGTAGAAGCCATAGAAACTATTTTTGTTTAAAATAATAATTCTTTTTTCGTCTTGTACAGTCGAAGAAATAATTATTATTGGCCCCTATAAGTTATTTGCCCGCAATTTCTGCAATGAAATTTTTACGAATTGCAAATGAAACGTTTTCTTTCAATTTCTATACCTTCTCTGCTAAAAGGTAAAAGGTACATTTTTGTAGGGAAGCTGAACCGCAAATCATCGATTACGTTACTCAACAGTACAAATTATTCCCTGTTATTGCGACTTATTTTGCGTACACGTATGCAGCCACCTGGTTGTGGGATATGTACAATAACGTCACTTCAGAACTAGAAGCGGGAATGTTAGACCAACTTCCAGAGGTAACTTGTAAACTCATTTTGGCAAGTTTTAACCCTCATATTTTAGTTACACGCCATCGCTTGTTGCTTGAAGGCGGTGAGTACGTCAGATGCTGCTTTAGGAGTCGAGACTTGTCGTTTATCGTGCGGTGGACACGGTTACATGACCTGTTCTAGTTTCCCGAATACTTACGGGTTGGTAACTGCCATGTGCACGTACGAAGGCGAAAATACCGTTTTATTACTTCAAACGTCGCGATTTTTAATGAAAGCTTGGCAAAACGTTGAAGAACAACAAAAAATGACACCAACGGTTCAATATCTTCAGACTGCACGAGACAATAACAAGAAATTTGAAAAATCCGTTAGTTGGATTATCGCCGCATTACAGCAGGTTTCTGCTTGTAAAATACAATTAGCCTGGAAGCACTTGAACGATAAAATAAAAAGAGGGAGATGTCCGGAGGATGCATGGAACGAAACTTCTATTGAGTTAGCTGGCGCAGCTGAAGCTCATTGTAGGGCGTTCGTAGTTAACACCTACTATGCCATGATGATTAAGATTGCACCGACGGTTTCCGAACCGTTACGAGTGGTGCTCGACCAACTACTAAACTTGTATTCGGTTTACATCGCTCTTAAATGTACCGGCGATTTACTAAGGGTAAAATTAAGCTAGTGGTACTAGTCGTGTATTGATTAAAAATTACCTCATTTTTAGTTTACGAATGCTTCGGGCGAAGTCGTGGAACAACTTCAGTTTTGGTTGGAAGAACTTTTGGCGGCCATTCGTCCTAATGCTGCTGGTATTGTGGATGGTTTTGACATAAGGGATGAAGTTCTTTCGTCTGCTTTAGGATCGTACGATGGGAACGTTTACGAGAGACTGTTTGCGGAAACTTTAAAAAGTCCACTAAATAAGGAACCCGTAAATAAATCATTTAATTTGTACGTTAAGTCGTTTTTGAAATCGAATTTATAATGTAAATAGTTTTTAATTGCAATTTTACGTAATTGGGACCAAAAATTCATAATTTAGCTCACGGTTTTTGTTCTTGATGGTCTTTCCAAAATCATGAATGATTTAATAGTCAATACTCTATGTGCTTTTTGTATATGGCTCTTTTTATCTATTTTTAAGAATAAACTTAATTGATTTCTCACGCACTTGTTTTAACATAATGTACAACAATGTACAAACTATTAATGAACTTATCCCAAATCAAGTAAATGTCATAGTACAGTTCGTCTGACAAAAAAACCTAATCGATATAATATGTAGCAATTTAATGCACTTTATTTTTCTGTAGAAACACTCTAAAAATGCGTAGTTTTTTAATTATAAGCGACAAACTAAAAAAATTTTTCATTTGTCTGATTTTGTCATTTTTGTCAAACTTTAACGCTCTATAGCGCCGAAACCTTTCCTCTAAGGAAAAAACCCAAGAGATATAATTTGGAGGAAATTTGATGTAGTTTATTTTTGTATAGTAACACTTTTCTCAAAAGTGGGTAGTTTTCAAGTTATAAGCGAAAAACTGAAAAATATCAAAAACCCACTCTTCTCGAGCCTCCTCTAAGTTAATTCTACCATTTAGAAGGGGCAGGCGGTTGGTTTTATTACTCATTTGCAATGTTCTTACAACCTGCATTAACAACCATTTTAGTTGTACTATTTTTTCCATGGTAAATCAAGATTTATTATGTCGCTAGTTTCGTTTGTTTTTTTCTATGACAAACTTACATTATTTTCCAGTCTAAAGAACGACCAAATGGGCTTAACTCTCAAGTTGTAAGTTTTATTTTCTACGGTTAAGCAAAAGTAAATATGTAGAATCAATCATGAGAGCATCACTTATTGCATTACCTACTCTTAGTTTATTCCAGTTCAGATTCAAATCCAGGGGTTGTTGGTTCGAATTCAACTGACACATCTAGATATACCTCCAGGTATACCCTGGTCGAGTTGTTTGGAACCCAACTTCATAATATAAGTCTGGTCTGGAATATTGTTAACTATTGAGTTAATAAAATTCGTTCTTAATTATTTTTAGGGGCATTTAACTTTTTTTTTTAATAAAACGGTTACGATTGTTGACATTTTTATTAAAAAATTTTTAAAGTGCGTTACAACTATTTGAAGTCACAAACTTTAAACGAATACTTAGGACTTATATCGACCGTTGCGCTGTTACGTTTTCTTAATTTTCCCAAAGATGCGTTGCTGCTATTTTTCTTAATTGTTTGTCTCAAATATATACCATTTGATGTGACGTAAAGTACAGAGGTTGTCGGTGGTAAACACTGCAGTTTGCGTTTAAATAACATTTTTTTTATTAATAAAGTTGCAAATGTAATCAAAAATGCCACGAAACAACAAACAATCACAAGTGCGACGTAAAGTGTTGCTTTATAAGTCATAAATCTTAAACTGTTTGAAGCTGTTTTTCATTTCTATCTACATGTTCTACTTTATTTAGCCAGAGTGCAAATAACTACCTATGACAACATTATGTTGCCTGGGTTACCCTAATGATAAATCTATAGATTAGGTATCGAAGCTAACTTGATTTACCTGAAGTGTTATTAGTGTTCAATAAAACGTATTATCCGTGAGTGTACGAATGAAACGGTCGTCAAATTTGAAGTGGCGCGCTTTTATAAAACTAACGCTTATGTTGAAAAAAGATGGTTGAAGAACATTTTAAAAAAGGGTAGAATAAATTTGTTTTGGGGTACTGTATACTGTATAAGGCACATTACAATATTAGTCCAAAACGCGTTGAAAAATATAAACAAAAACTGGTAAAAATTCAAATTTGGCGCCAACAATTTTGTTTGTTAAATCTGATATAATTGCACTGTACTGCCAGTTGCGAACTTATCCCATTAGTTATTAAAACTATTTTCAATGGATTTAATGAAAATAATCGCAAAATTCCAGTTGGTGACGCCTATGGATGGTTCACCAAAACGATGAGGTGGGTAAGTAAGAAATCTGCCACTTAACAGTGTCGTTTTCGTTTTTGACAATTTTGGCATTAGAAACAATACAGATTGCAGATTTCACGTTTGTTGTAAAAAGAGTTTAAAAATCAGAGCAATGTCCGATTCCGAAGACGACTATATGTCCGATAAACTCCTAGTAGGATGGTAAGTCTTTGCGTAATATAAAAATGATAAACTAATTCCATTTTCTTATTTAGCGAAAAAGAAGATATTAGGCCAGGTTTGTTATTTAATAAAAGTCTTAAACGAAACCACCAAATTTACAAAAACCAACTAGAAACGAAAAGTAAAAAACCAAAATCCTATCTCGAACGAGAAAAAGAAACAAGAGAAAAAGGTTTAAACACTGCTCTACCTTCGAACAATGTCGGCTTCAAATTACTTCAAAAAATGGGCTTTGTAAATGGTAGTGGACTCGGTAAATCGATTAAAGGCATAACCGAACCAATTCAAATTAAAGTTAAAGCCGACTCGTCTGGAGTTGGACGAGATCGACATATACAAGAGGTAATTCGCACAAAAATAAGCTCCAAAGCAAAAGTTTTAGAAGACAAACAGAAGGAGTTTATAATGACAAATGCGGAGAAGCGTGTTTTGATGACTTTACAGAAGGATTTTATGAAGTCACAACGTATTTGTGAACAACTCGATTTTAAAGCGGTAAGTTATTTTGCCCATGTGCATTATGCAGAACGTGCTTTAGGAAATTGCTTTTATAATTTAAAATAAATCGGGGAAGATGTTAAAAATGTGCCGAAACAGTTGTCAGTAAATTAATTGACAAAATCATTGATAATCCGTAAGTTTGTTGTCATTCGATGGTGCTTCATTGAATAAAAATTGAAATAAATTTAGTTATTGGCCTAAATTGTATTTTAATAGCAATTCTATGTAGTGGAAACTAATTATTGAGAAGATCAATAGAAATGTAGGGCGCTCTTGATCTTATAGAATTCTTGAGTGTTCATTTTACATTATAAAAGTACTATCTCCAACAAAATGCAGTTTGGACATTTTGGTTTGGGGATTTCTACAATATTTTTTCTGCTTTTAGAATGTTAAAGAACCGAATTTCCCATTTTTCTGGACAAAGACAACACGGGATATGCTTAAACAGAAGAAAATTAAAAAACATGAAAGTGATGAAGAGTCTTCTGAAGAAGAAGAAAGCGACGATGAAGAAAGTGTCATTAACGAAACAAGTCTTAAGGATATAATACTTTACTTGAGAACTAAATATAAATATTGCATTTTTTGCGGCGATTTTGTGGAGGAGGACGATGAGAGTTGTCCGGGGTATTTTAGATCGGACCACGACGATTAATTGAAGAGAAAAACATTTTATCTTTACCATAATATATTTTGATTGTTACACGAAGGTTTTAGTTTTTTAAAACAACAAGTTGTTAATTTACCATATATTTATTTATAAAAATGATAATATTACAAAATAAATTATTTTGAGCCAGTCGATACTAAAGCTAAAAGGGCCGAAGTTAAGCCAATAGAAAGAGCATAATTAACGGCAGGTGTGAAACTGCTTAACAAATAAAAGCTAGCAAATATAACGACAGCTAAATATAGAGCGTTGTTGTAAAAAATAGCAAAAGTAGTAGCTTCAAAATCTGCAACTTCATTTTTCTTCCACAATATCCTTTCATCCTTTTCTTTCTTACTCATCTTCTTGTCATCGGCTAATTTTTTTGTCAATTCCCAAGTTACCGCATCTTCTCGCTTAACGGCAATTTTGTGCTTCAAGCTAAATTTTGTGTTTCGATAAGCAATTGCAATTAAATACGTCGACATGAGTGTCACTAACACAAGAACTATTAAAGATGCAAACACGTCGATCATGTGAATTCTCCAAAACAACCATATGGGTATAGCCGATACAATCAAAGCATTACCATAAAACAAAGCCGAAGATTTCGTCGACACATTTCTACTAAAATCTTGAAGTAGTAGCTCTTCTTCTTTTGTAAATGGTTTAGACACTTTTGGAGCCATTGCACTAGTTAAAATGAAACGGTTCGAGTTCGCTCTTTTAGACGTTTGCACACCAAGTGAGCCTGTTGAGATCTTAAACAATTTGTAGGTTATGTGCAACGTCACTAAAGTAACTTCCAACAAAATCCACGTTGCACGTAATCGTAAGCTGTGTACTCATTAATCAAAAACAGGTGGAGGTTATCAAATGTCAAACGGTATTCACTAGTGCTTGGAAAATGTGTAAGGCATCCAAGGACCGAGGGCGCTGCGAGCGGTCGATATCATAAAACGATGTATTTGATTGACTCGTGCCGCAATTTAAATTTAAAATGCTTCTTAGGAGTTTTAGCGCTTTAAAAGGGTTAATTACAATTTGAAATACTCGGCCCATGTACTAAGAGAGCAGCAAGAGATATATTTGTAACTTATCTTGCAGTCACAATGTCACAATGCACTATGAGAGTTGAGAGGTGTACACATACACTGTACAGAGCACTTTGGAATATCATTATTTTAATAAAAAGGCAATACCACGTCAGTCTTATGTGAAACGACCTCCCTTATCACCTCATCAGCATATTTTGCTTTTTTATTAGTGCTTAAACCAATGCAACTAAGTACTGAAACAGTTGGTCAACCTTTCTTAAAAAGTTGCGGTAGTTGTTTGGCTCTTTAAGCAGTTCTCGGAGTAGTTTCCAATGCTTTTACGAGTCAAACGCTTTTCCAGCTAGCTCTTGGCCCACACTTTTCTCTGTTTGCTTCTTTTAATCTTATTATTGAGTGTCACAACCAACGCAATTACAATGATGCCAGATTCAGAATCACTCGGAGAAAACACATATGTCTGTCTTTGTTCAAAGCAAGATCGTAAATTACTCGATTGTTCAAGGTCACACGGTTTTAAATGAAGTTCAGAAATTTTAATAGCGATTGATAGTGTGTCCAAAGAAGGCGGTTTCATATAAATGTTGTTAATATAGAAACTTAAGTGCTTAACTTTATTCTCTAATAACTCTTTTTTCCTTCCGTATGATATTGCTTGGAGAGTGCGCCCCTGCGTCCACCCCAGTTCACCCTCACTATCCGCCCCTGCCTCATACTCATAATAATAGTAGTATTAGTAAAAGTGTCGTCTGATTCTTGCTAAACTTTATATTTTTACTACTAGTTTAATAGGAGTTGAGGCTAGCTCCCTAGTTTAAATACAACACCCTGTACATAATATATCCTGTTTTCGGGCGGAAAAGCCAATATTTAAATTTTTAGGACTAAGGTGAGTCTTAAAAAGTGGAATATTGTAGTAAATTATTTGATTTTAAATTCATTGTGCGCGCTAATTCGAATTTCAACAAATTTTCTAATCACGTGTTGATAACACATGTAGCTGCACCTGCACGTTCCAACTAGCGAAAGATACAATTTGTAATAAATTTATGTTGTTCGTCGGTTTAGTAACATGTCCGCGGGTTTTACGTATTAAAATATAGTTTTTCGAATCTACCCTCTCGTTTAAGGGAGCCAAGAGTGCGAATAGTGAAGGAATTCGTAAGTAGGTAGGTACGCATTTGTTTATTAAATTATTGTTCTATTATTTATAATATTTTTGTAGTTTTATGTTTTATCTAGTATCACATCTTTATTGTAATATGCAATTATAATTTTAGTCATAACTTTTTGTCGGGTACCTACCCTTTGAAATTGAATTGTTTAATGGTTTTAGAGGACTAATTAACAAATTTGAAGAATTTTGTTTTCTTTATAAAAATTTAAATAATTTAGGCCCCATCGGGCCGCATTCAAATTGTTATCGGGAATTATCGATACGTCAATGATAAAAAATATTTTATTCTACGTTGCAATTTTCAATTATAATTGCAGATTAATACATGATGTGCCCTATTGACAAATCGAAATTTAACCCTTGCAAATCGAGTTGAGGTTATGATTTTTGATTTGTGTGTGCCTCTTTAATGTGGATTTTTTCATTATGAAAACTGATAGTTAATCAACAACTAAATACCTTAATAATAATATTTGGTTAATTCATGTCTTTTCATTAAATTATTGCAGATGAAAACGTATACCAGATTTCCGCTTACAATAAGAAAAATACAATTTCGAATGAATACCAACTACAAACGAAAAAGGTAAGTCCTCAAAATTGAGGTTTAATTATTTATTTTCTTTACGCTTACACATTTGGCAATCGAACAAACGTCAGATTTTTATACCTCACGAGTTAGGAGCAAATTATCTACAACAAATAAGTGTTTGGGAATTTTTTTTTTAAATTTGGAAACTACTGCAGCTGGTTGCGTGATTTGGTAGAGTTTAGAGGGATGTTATTGTTGGGCATTGATCCTACTTGCATTTACCTTATAGCGTAAAGCCCCATCCCATAGACCTCGTGATTTTTTTAATCTGTCATCGTGATCGTGACAAACCGTCGTGATTGAATCTTGTTTGTTACTATATGACCGATGCAAATCACGAGGTCTGTGGACGGCTTTACGTATATAATTTCTTTTATGCCCCGTTTTAAGAACAGTCTAGGAACGTTTAGAAATGGTTTTTCATAGTAAATGAGACGACGAATAACCTGAAAGTGCGCCTATCAAAGTTGTTCAAATTTTTGGACAAGAAGTAGGTAGTCAGTGCCGGATTTCGGTTTTCATAGGCTCAAGGCCAAAAGAACTAAATGTGCTTTAAAAAGTGGTCCGGCCCAGGGGTGGATCCTGGAGAAGAAACGGCCCGAGTGTTTTTGAAATTTTTGAAATTTAAAGACCAGAAGTAGTGGTCTTTTAGTTTTCACCCCCTGGGATTTAATATTTTTAGGCTTATTAGATCTTGTTTTATGCGTCATTTTATGCACCGTCGAACTCGCGATTTTGCATTTTAAATTTGATTGTGGACTTTGACGCCCAATAACTTACTGCCGGGCTCCTGTAATATTTTGAAATTTAAAGACCAGAAGTAGTGGTCTTTTAGTTTTCACCCCCTGGGATTTAATATTTTTAGGCTTATTAGATCTTGTTTTATGCGTCATTTTATGCACCGTCGAACTCGCGATTTTGCATTTTAAATTTGATTGTGGACTTTGACGCCCAATAACTTACTGCCGGGCTCCTGTAATATTTTGAAATTTAAAGACCAGAAGTAGTGGTCTTTTAGTTTTCACCCCCTGGGATTTAATATTTTTAGGCTTATTAGATCTTGTTTTATGCGTCATTTTATGCACCGTCGAACTCGCGATTTTGCATTTTAAATTTGATTGTGGACTTTGACGCCCAATAACTTACTGCCGGGCTCCTGTAATATTTTGAAATTTAAAGACCAGAAGTAGTGGTCTTTTAGTTTTCACCCCCTGGGATTTAATATTTTTAGGCTTATTAGATCTTGTTTTATGCGTCATTTTATGCACCGTCGAACTCGCGATTTTGCATTTTAAATTTGATTGTGGACTTTGACGCCCAATAACTTACTGCCGGGCTCCTGTAATATTTTGAAATTTAAAGACCAGAAGTAGTGGTCTTTTAGTTTTCACCCCCTGGGATTTAATATTTTTAGGCTTATTAGATCTTGTTTTATGCGTCATTTTATGCACCGTCGAACTCGCGATTTTGCATTTTAAATTTGATTGTGGACTTTGACGCCCAATAACTTACTGCCGGGCTCCTGTAATATTTTGAAATTTAAAGACCAGAAGTAGTGGTCTTTTAGTTTTTACCCCCTGAGATTTAATATTTTTAGGCTTATTAGATCTTGTTTTATGCGTCATTTTATGCACCGTCGAACTCGCGATTTTGCATTTTTAATTTGATTGTGGGCTTTGACGTCCAATAACTTATTGCCGGGCTCCTGTAATATTTTGAAATTTAAAGACCAGAAGTAGTGGTCTTTTAGTTTTCACCCCCTGAGATTTAATATTTTTAGGCTTATTAGATCTTGTTTTATGCGTCATTTTATGCACCGTCGAACTCGCGATTTTGCATTTTTAATTTGATTGTGGACTTTGACGCCAAATAACTTACTGCCGGGATCCTGTAATATTTTGAAATTTAAAGACCAGAAGTAGTGGTCTTTTAGTTTTCACCCCCTGAGATTTAATATTTTTAGGCTTATTAGATCTTGTTTTATGCGTCATTTTATGCACTGTCGAACTCGCGATTTTGCATTTTTAATTTGATTGTGGAGTTTGACGCCCAATAACTTACTGCCGGGCTCCTGTAATATTTTGAAATTTAAAGACCAGAAGTAGTGGTCTTTTAGTTTTCACCCCCTGAGATTTAATATTTTTAGGCTTATTAGATCTTGTTTTATGCGTCATTTTATGCACCGTCGAACTCGCGATTTTGCATTTTTAATTTGATTGTGGACTTTGACGCCAAATAACTTACTGCCGGGCTCCTGTAATATTTTGAAATTTAAAGACCAGAAGTAGTGGTCTTTTAGTTTTCACCCCCTGAGATTTAATATTTTTAGGCTTATTAGATCTTGTTTTATGCGTCATTTTATGCACTGTCGAACTCGCGATTTTGCATTTTTAATTTGATTGTGGAGTTTGACGCCCAATAACTTACTGCCGGGCTCCTGTAATATTTTGAAATTTAAAGACCAGAAGTAGTGGTCTTTTAGTTTTTACCCCCTGAGATTTAATATTTTTAGGCTTATTAGATCTTGTTTTATGCGTCATTTTATGCACCGTCGAACTCGCGATTTTGCATTTTTAATTTGATTGTGGGCTTTGACGTCCAATAACTTATTGCCGGGCTCCTGTAATATTTTGAAATTTAAAGACCAGAAGTAGTGGTCTTTTAGTTTTCACCCCCTGAGATTTAATATTTTTAGGCTTATTAGATCTTGTTTTATGCGTCATTTTATGCACCGTCGAACTCGCGATTTTGCATTTTTAATTTGATTGTGGACTTTGACGCCAAATAACTTACTGCCGGGATCCTGTAATATTTTGAAATTTAAAGACCAGAAGTAGTGGTCTTTTAGTTTTCACCCCCTGGGATTTAATATTTTTAGGCTTATTAGATCTTGTTTTATGCGTCATTTTATGCACCGTCGAACTCGCGATTTTGCATTTTAAATTTGATTGTGGACTTTGACGCCCAATAACTTACTGCCGGGCTCCTGTAATATTTTGAAATTTAAAGACCAGAAGTAGTGGTCTTTTAGTTTTCACCCCCTGAGATTTAATATTTTTAGGCTTATTAGATCTTGTTTTATGCGTCATTTTATGCACTGTCGAACTCGCGATTTTGCATTTTTAATTTGATTGTGGAGTTTGACGCCCAATAACTTACTGCCGGGCTCCTGTAATATTTTGAAATTTAAAGACCAGAAGTAGTGGTCTTTTAGTTTTTACCCCCTGAGATTTAATATTTTTAGGCTTATTAGATCTTGTTTTATGCGTCATTTTATGCACCGTCGAACTCGCGATTTTGCATTTTTAATTTGATTGTGGGCTTTGACGTCCAATAACTTATTGCCGGGCTCCTGTAATATTTTGAAATTTAAAGACCAGAAGTAGTGGTCTTTTAGTTTTCACCCCCTGAGATTTAATATTTTTAGGCTTATTAGATCTTGTTTTATGCGTCATTTTATGCACCGTCGAACTCGCGATTTTGCATTTTTAATTTGATTGTGGACTTTGACGCCAAATAACTTACTGCCGGGATCCTGTAATATTTTGAAATTTAAAGACCAGAAGTAGTGGTCTTTTAGTTTTCACCCCCTGGGATTTAATATTTTTAGGCTTATTAGATCTTGTTTTATGCGTCATTTTATGCACCGTCGAACTCGCGATTTTGCATTTTAAATTTGATTGTGGACTTTGACGCCCAATAACTTACTGCCGGGCTCCTGTAATATTTTGAAATTTAAAGACCAGAAGTAGTGGTCTTTTAGTTTTCACCCCCTGGGATTTAATATTTTTAGGCTTATTAGATCTTGTTTTATGCGTCATTTTATGCACCGTCGAACTCGCGATTTTGCATTTTAAATTTGATTGTGGACTTTGACGCCCAATAACTTACTGCCGGGCTCCTGTAATATTTTGAAATTTAAAGACCAGAAGTAGTGGTCTTTTAGTTTTCACCCCCTGGGATTTAATATTTTTAGGCTTATTAGATCTTGTTTTATGCGTCATTTTATGCACCGTCGAACTCGCGATTTTGCATTTTAAATTTGATTGTGGACTTTGACGCCCAATAACTTACTGCCGGGCTCCTGTAATATTTTGAAATTTAAAGACCAGAAGTAGTGGTCTTTTAGTTTTCACCCCCTGGGATTTAATATTTTTAGGCTTATTAGATCTTGTTTTATGCGTCATTTTATGCACCGTCGAACTCGCGATTTTGCATTTTAAATTTGATTGTGGACTTTGACGCCCAATAACTTACTGCCGGGCTCCTGTAATATTTTGAAATTTAAAGACCAGAAGTAGTGGTCTTTTAGTTTTTACCCCCTGAGATTTAATATTTTTAGGCTTATTAGATCTTGTTTTATGCGTCATTTTATGCACCGTCGAACTCGCGATTTTGCATTTTTAATTTGATTGTGGGCTTTGACGTCCAATAACTTATTGCCGGGCTCCTGTAATATTTTGAAATTTAAAGACCAGAAGTAGTGGTCTTTTAGTTTTCACCCCCTGAGATTTAATATTTTTAGGCTTATTAGATCTTGTTTTATGCGTCATTTTATGCACCGTCGAACTCGCGATTTTGCATTTTTAATTTGATTGTGGACTTTGACGCCCAATAACTTACTGCCGGGCTCCTGTAATATTTTGAAATTTAAAGACCAGAAGTAGTGGTCTTTTAGTTTTCACCCCCTGAGATTTAATATTTTTAGGCTTATTAGATCTTGTTTTATGCGTCATTTTATGCACTGTCGAACTCGCGATTTTGCATTTTTAATTTGATTGTGGAGTTTGACGCCCAATAACTTACTGCCGGGCTCCTGTAATATTTTGAAATTTAAAGACCAGAAGTAGTGGTCTTTTAGTTTTTACCCCCTGAGATTTAATATTTTTAGGCTTATTAGATCTTGTTTTATGCGTCATTTTATGCACCGTCGAACTCGCGATTTTGCATTTTAAATTTGATTGTGGACTTTGACGCCCAATAACTTACTGCCGGGCTCCTGTAATATTTTGAAATTTAAAGACCAGAAGTAGTGGTCTTTTAGTTTTCACCCCCTGAGATTTAATATTTTTAGGCTTATTAGATCTTGTTTTATGCGTCATTTTATGCACCGTCGAACTCGCGATTTTGCATTTTAAATTTGATTGTGGACTTTGACGCCCAATAACTTACTGCCGGGCTCCTGTAATACTTTGAAATTTAAAGACCAGAAGTAGTGGTCTTTTAGTTTTCACCCCCTGAGATTTAATATTTTTAGGCTTATTAGATCTTGTTTTATGCGTCATTTTATGCACTGTCGAACTCGCGATTTTGCATTTTTAATTTGATTGTGGACTTTGACGCCCAATAACTTACTGCCGGGCTCCTGTAATATTTTGAAATTTAAAGACCAGAAGTAGTGGTCTTTTAGTTTTCACCCCCTGAGATTTAATATTTTTAGGCTTATTAGATCTTGTTTTATGCGTCATTTTATGCACCGTCGAACTCGCGATTTTGCATTTTTAATTTGATTGTGGACTTTGACGCCCAATAACTTACTGCCGGGCTCCTGTAATATTTTGATATTTAAAGACCAGAAGTAGTGGTCTTTTAGTTTTCACCCCCTGAGATTTAATATTTTTAGGCTTATTAGATCTTGTTTTATGCGTCATTTTATGCACCGTCGAACTCGCGATTTTGCATTTTTAATTTGATTGTGGACTTTGACGCCCAATAACTTACTGCCGGGCTCCTGTAATACTTTGAAATTTAAAGACCAGAAGTAGTGGTCTTTTAGTTTTCACCCCCTGAGATTTAATATTTTTAGGCTTATTAGATCTTGTTTTATGCGTCATTTTATGCACTGTCGAACTCGCGATTTTGCATTTTTAATTTGATTGTGGACTTTGACGCCCAATAACTTACTGCCGGGCTCCTGTAATATTTTGAAATTTAAAGACCAGAAGTAGTGGTCTTTTAGTTTTCACCCCCTGAGATTTAATATTTTTAGGCTTATTAGATCTTGTTTTATGCGTCATTTTATGCACCGTCGAACTCGCGATTTTGCATTTTTAATTTGATTGTGGACTTTGACGCCCAATAACTTACTGCCGGGCTCCTGTAATATTTTGATATTTAAAGACCAGAAGTAGTGGTCTTTTAGTTTTCACCCCCTGAGATTTAATATTTTTAGGCTTATTAGATCTTGTTTTATGCGTCATTTTATGCACCGTCGAACTCGCGATTTTGTATTTTTAATTTGATTGTGGGCTTTGACGTCCAGTAACTTATTGCCGGGCTCCTGTAATACTTTGAAATTTCACGACCAGAAGTAGTGGTCTTTTAGTTTTCACCCCCTGGGATTTAATATTTTTAGGCTTATTAGATCTTGTTTTATGCGTCATTTTATGCACCGTCGAACTCGCGATTTTGCATTTTTAATTTGATTGTGGACTTTGACGCCCAATAACTTACTGCCGGGCTCCTGTAATATTTTGATATTTAAAGACCAGAAGTAGTGGTCTTTTAGTTTTCACCCCCTGAGATTTAATATTTTTAGGCTTATTAGATCTTGTTTTATGCGTCATTTTATGCACCGTCGAACTCGCGATTTTGCATTTTTAATTTGATTGTGGACTTTGACGCCCAATAACTTACTGCCGGGCTCCTGTAATATTTTGATATTTAAAGACCAGAAGTAGTGGTCTTTTAGTTTTCACCCCCTGGGATTTAATATTTTTAGGCTTATTAGATCTTGTTTTATGCGTCATTTTATGCACCGTCGAACTCGCGATTTTGCATTTTAAATTTGATTGTGGGCTTTGACGCCCAATAACTTACTGCCGGGCTCCTGTAATATTTTGAAATTTAAAGACCAGAAGTAGTGGTCTTTTAGTTTTCACCCCCTGAGATTTAATATTTTTAGGCTTATTAGATCTTGTTTTATGCGTCATTTTATGCACTGTCGAACTCGCGATTTTGCATTTTAAATTTGATTGTGGACTTTGACGCCCAATAACTTACTGCCGGGCTCCTGTAATATTTTGAAATTTAAAGACCAGAAGTAGTGGTCTTTTAGTTTTCACCCCCTGGGATTTAATATTTTTAGGCTTATTAGATCTTGTTTTATGCGTCATTTTATGCACCGTCGAACTCGCGATTTTGCATTTTTAATTTGATTGTGGACTTTGACGCCCAATAACTTACTGCCGGGCTCCTGTAATATTTTGATATTTAAAGACCAGAAGTAGTGGTCTTTTAGTTTTCACCCCCTGGGATTTAATATTTTTAGGCTTATTAGATCTTGTTTTATGCGTCATTTTATGCACCGTCGAACTCGCGATTTTGCATTTTTATTTTAATTGTGGACTTTGACGCCCAATAACTTACTGCCGGGCTCCTGTAATATTTTGAAATTTAAAGACCAGAAGTAGTGGTCTTTTAGTTTTCACCCCCTGAGATTTAATATTTTTAGGCTTATTAGATCTTGTTTTATGCGTCATTTTATGCACTGTCGAACTCGCGATTTTGCATTTTAAATTTGATTGTGGACTTTGACGCCCAATAACTTACTGCCGGGCTCCTGTAATATTTTGAAATTTAAAGACCAGAAGTAGTGGTCTTTTAGTTTTCACCCCCTGGGATTTAATATTTTTAGGCTTATTAGATCTTGTTTTATGCGTCATTTTATGCACCGTCGAACTCGCGATTTTGCATTTTTATTTTAATTGTGGACTTTGACGCCCAATAACTTACTGCCGGGCTCCTGTAATATTTTGAAATTTAAAGACCAGAAGTAGTGGTCTTTTAGTTTTCACCCCCTGAGATTTAATATTTTTAGGCTTATTAGATCTTGTTTTATGCGTCATTTTATGCACTGTCGAACTCGCGATTTTGCATTTTAAATTTGATTGTGGACTTTGACGCCCAATAACTTACTGCCGGGCTCCTGTAATATTTTGAAATTTAAAGACCAGAAGTAGTGGTCTTTTAGTTTTCACCCCCTGGGATTTAATATTTTTAGGCTTATTAGATCTTGTTTTATGCGTCATTTTATGCACCGTCGAACTCGCGATTTTGCATTTTTAATTTGATTGTGGACTTTGACGCCCAATAACTTACTGCCGGGCTCCTGTAATATTTTGATATTTAAAGACCAGAAGTAGTGGTCTTTTAGTTTTCACCCCCTGGGATTTAATATTTTTAGGCTTATTAGATCTTGTTTTATGCGTCATTTTATGCACCGTCGAACTCGCGATTTTGCATTTTTATTTTAATTGTGGACTTTGACGCCCAATAACTTACTGCCGGGCTCCTGTAATATTTTGAAATTTAAAGACCAGAAGTAGTGGTCTTTTAGTTTTCACCCCCTGAGATTTAATATTTTTAGGCTTATTAGATCTTGTTTTATGCGTCATTTTATGCACTGTCGAACTCGCGATTTTGCATTTTAAATTTGATTGTGGACTTTGACGCCCAATAACTTACTGCCGGGCTCCTGTAATATTTTGAAATTTAAAGACCAGAAGTAGTGGTCTTTTAGTTTTCACCCCCTGGGATTTAATATTTTTAGGCTTATTAGATCTTGTTTTATGCGTCATTTTATGCACCGTCGAACTCGCGATTTTGCATTTTTATTTTAATTGTGGACTTTGACGCCCAATAACTTACTGCCGGGCTCCTGTAATATTTTGAAATTTAAAGACCAGAAGTAGTGGTCTTTTAGTTTTCACCCCCTGAGATTTAATATTTTTAGGCTTATTAGATCTTGTTTTATGCGTCATTTTATGCACTGTCGAACTCGCGATTTTGCATTTTAAATTTGATTGTGGACTTTGACGCCCAATAACTTACTGCCGGGCTCCTGTAATATTTTGAAATTTAAAGACCAGAAGTAGTGGTCTTTTAGTTTTCACCCCCTGGGATTTAATATTTTTAGGCTTATTAGATCTTGTTTTATGCGTCATTTTATGCACCGTCGAACTCGCGATTTTGCATTTTTAATTTGATTGTGGACTTTGACGCCCAATAACTTACTGCCGGGCTCCTGTAATATTTTGATATTTAAAGACCAGAAGTAGTGGTCTTTTAGTTTTCACCCCCTGGGATTTAATATTTTTAGGCTTATTAGATCTTGTTTTATGCGTCATTTTATGCACCGTCGAACTCGCGATTTTGCATTTTTATTTTAATTGTGGACTTTGACGCCCAATAACTTACTGCCGGGCTCCTGTAATATTTTGAAATTTAAAGACCAGAAGTAGTGGTCTTTTAGTTTTCACCCCCTGAGATTTAATATTTTTAGGCTTATTAGATCTTGTTTTATGCGTCATTTTATGCACCGTCGAACTCGCGATTTTGCATTTTTATTTTAATTGTGGACTTTGACGCCCAATAACTTACTGCCGGGCTCCTGTAATATTTTGAAATTTAAAGACCAGAAGTAGTGGTCTTTTAGTTTTCACCCCCTGAGATTTAATATTTTTAGGCTTATTAGATCTTGTTTTATGCGTCATTTTATGCACTGTCGAACTCGCGATTTTGCATTTTTAATTTGATTGTGGACTTTGACGCCCAATAACTTACTGCCGGGCTCCTGTAATATTTTGAAATTTAAAGACCAGAAGTAGTGGTCTTTTAGTTTTCACCCCCTGAGATTTAATATTTTTAGGCTTATTAGATCTTGTTTTATGCGTCATTTTATGCACCGTCGAACTCGCGATTTTGCATTTTTAATTTGATTGTGGGCTTTGACGCCCAATAACTTACTGCCGGGCTCCTGTAATATTTTGATATTTAAAGACCAGAAGTAGTGGTCTTTTAGTTTTCACCCCCTGGGATTTAATATTTTTAGGCTTATTAGATCTTGTTTTATGCGTCATTTTATGCACCGTCGAACTCGCGATTTTGCATTTTTAATTTGATTGTGGGCTTTGACGCCCAATAACTTACTGCCGGGCTCCTGTAATATTTTGAAATTTAAAGACCAGAAGTAGTGGTCTTTTAGTTTTCACCCTCTGAGATTTAATCTTTTTAGGCTTATTAGATCTTGTTTTATGCGTCATTCTATGCACTGTCGAACTCGCGATTTTGCATTTTTAATTTGATTGTGGACTTTGACGCCCAATAACTTACTGCCGGGCTCCTGTAATATTTTGAAATTTAAAGACCAGAAGTAGTGGTCTTTTAGTTTTCACCCCCTGAGATTTAATATTTTTAGGCTTATTAGATCTTGTTTTATGCGTCATTTTATGCACCGTCGAACTCGCGATTTTGCATTTTTAATTTGATTGTGGACTTTGACGCCCAATAACTTACTGCCGGGCTCCTGTAATATTTTGATATTTAAAGACCAGAAGTAGTGGTCTTTTAGTTTTCACCCCCTGGGATTTAATATTTTTAGGCTTATTAGATCTTGTTTTATGCGTCATTTTATGCACCGTCGAACTCGCGATTTTGCATTTTTAATTTGATTGTGGGCTTTGACGCCCAATAACTTACTGCCGGGCTCCTGTAATATTTTGAAATTTAAAGACCAGAAGTAGTGGTCTTTTAGTTTTCACCCCCTGAGATTTAATATTTTTAGGCTTATTAGATCTTGTTTTATGCGTCATTTTATGCACCGTCGAACTCGCGATTTTGCATTTTTAATTTGATTGTGGACTTTGACGCCCAATAACTTACTGCCGGGCTCCTGTAATATTTTGATATTTAAAGACCAGAAGTAGTGGTCTTTTAGTTTTCACCCCCTGGGATTTAATATTTTTAGGCTTATTAGATCTTGTTTTATGCGTCATTTTATGCACCGTCGAACTCGCGATTTTGCATTTTTAATTTGATTGTGGGCTTTGACGCCCAATAACTTACTGCCGGGCTCCTGTAATATTTTGAAATTTAAAGACCAGAAGTAGTGGTCTTTTAGTTTTCACCCCCTGAGATTTAATATTTTTAGGCTTATTAGATCTTGTTTTATGCGTCATTTTATGCACCGTCGAACTCGCGATTTTGCATTTTTAATTTGATTGTGGGCTTTGACGTCCAATAACTTATTGCCGGGCTCCTGTAATATTTTGAAATTTAAAGACCAGAAGTAGTGGTCTTTTAGTTTTCACCCCCTGAGATTTAATATTTTTAGGCTTATTAGATCTTGTTTTATGCGTCATTTTATGCACTGTCGAACTCGCGATTTTGCATTTTTAATTTGATTGTGGACTTTGACGCCCAATAACTTACTGCCGGGCTCCTGTAATATTTTGAAATTTAAAGACCAGAAGTAGTGGTCTTTTAGTTTTCACCCCCTGAGATTTAATATTTTTAGGCTTATTAGATCTTGTTTTATGCGTCATTTTATGCACCGTCGAACTCGCGATTTTGCATTTTTAATTTGATTGTGGACTTTGACGCCCAATAACTTACTGCCGGGCTCCTGTAATATTTTGATATTTAAAGACCAGAAGTAGTGGTCTTTTAGTTTTCACCCCCTGGGATTTAATATTTTTAGGCTTATTAGATCTTGTTTTATGCGTCATTTTATGCACCGTCGAACTCGCGATTTTGCATTTTTAATTTGATTGTGGGCTTTGACGCCCAATAACTTACTGCCGGGCTCCTGTAATATTTTGAAATTTAAAGACCAGAAGTAGTGGTCTTTTAGTTTTCACCCTCTGAGATTTAATATTTTTAGGCTTATTAGATCTTGTTTTATGCGTCATTTTATGCACCGTCGAACTCGCGATTTTGCATTTTTAATTTGATTGTGGACTTTGACGCCCAATAACTTACTGCCGGGCTCCTGTAATATTTTGATATTTAAAGACCAGAAGTAGTGGTCTTTTAGTTTTCACCCCCTGGGATTTAATATTTTTAGGCTTATTAGATCTTGTTTTATGCGTCATTTTATGCACCGTCGAACTCGCGATTTTGCATTTTTAATTTGATTGTGGACTTTGACGCCCAATAACTTACTGCCGGGCTCCTGTAATATTTTGATATTTAAAGACCAGAAGTAGTGGTCTTTTAGTTTTCACCCCCTGAGATTTAATATTTTTAGGCTTATTAGATCTTGTTTTATGCGTCATTTTATGCACCGTCGAACTCGCGATTTTGCATTTTTAATTTGATTGTGGACTTTGACGCCCAATAACTTACTGCCGGGCTCCTGTAATATTTTGATATTTAAAGACCAGAAGTAGTGGTCTTTTAGTTTTCACCCCCTGGGATTTAATATTTTTAGGCTTATTAGATCTTGTTTTATGCGTCATTTTATGCACCGTCGAACTCGCGATTTTGCATTTTAAATTTGATTGTGGACTTTGACGCTCAATAACTTACTGCCGGGCTCCTGTAATATTTTGAAATTTAAAGACCAGAAGTAGTGGTCTTTTAGTTTTCACCCCCTGGGATTTAATATTTTTAGGCTTATTAGATCTTGTTTTATGCGTCATTTTATGCACCGTCGAACTCGCGATTTTGCATTTTAAATTTGATTGTGGACTTTGACGCCCAATAACTTACTGCCGGGCTCCTGTAATATTTTGAAATTTAAAGACCAGAAGTAGTGGTCTTTTAGTTTTTACCCCCTGAGATTTAATATTTTTAGGCTTATTAGATCTTGTTTTATGCGTCATTTTATGCACCGTCGAACTCGCGATTTTGCATTTTTAATTTGATTGTGGGCTTTGACGTCCAATAACTTATTGCCGGGCTCCTGTAATATTTTGAAATTTAAAGACCAGAAGTAGTGGTCTTTTAGTTTTCACCCCCTGAGATTTAATATTTTTAGGCTTATTAGATCTTGTTTTATGCGTCATTTTATGCACCGTCGAACTCGCGATTTTGCATTTTTAATTTGATTGTGGACTTTGACGCCCAATAACTTACTGCCGGGCTCCTGTAATATTTTGAAATTTAAAGACCAGAAGTAGTGGTCTTTTAGTTTTCACCCCCTGAGATTTAATATTTTTAGGCTTATTAGATCTTGTTTTATGCGTCATTTTATGCACTGTCGAACTCGCGATTTTGCATTTTTAATTTGATTGTGGAGTTTGACGCCCAATAACTTACTGCCGGGCTCCTGTAATATTTTGAAATTTAAAGACCAGAAGTAGTGGTCTTTTAGTTTTTACCCCCTGAGATTTAATATTTTTAGGCTTATTAGATCTTGTTTTATGCGTCATTTTATGCACCGTCGAACTCGCGATTTTGCATTTTTAATTTGATTGTGGGCTTTGACGTCCAATAACTTATTGCCGGGCTCCTGTAATATTTTGAAATTTAAAGACCAGAAGTAGTGGTCTTTTAGTTTTCACCCCCTGAGATTTAATATTTTTAGGCTTATTAGATCTTGTTTTATGCGTCATTTTATGCACCGTCGAACTCGCGATTTTGCATTTTTAATTTGATTGTGGACTTTGACGCCAAATAACTTACTGCCGGGATCCTGTAATATTTTGAAATTTAAAGACCAGAAGTAGTGGTCTTTTAGTTTTCACCCCCTGGGATTTAATATTTTTAGGCTTATTAGATCTTGTTTTATGCGTCATTTTATGCACCGTCGAACTCGCGATTTTGCATTTTTAATTTGATTGTGGACTTTGACGCCCAATAACTTACTGCCGGGCTCCTGTAATATTTTGATATTTAAAGACCAGAAGTAGTGGTCTTTTAGTTTTCACCCCCTGGGATTTAATATTTTTAGGCTTATTAGATCTTGTTTTATGCGTCATTTTATGCACCGTCGAACTCGCGATTTTGCATTTTAAATTTGATTGTGGACTTTGACGCCCAATAACTTACTGCCGGGCTCCTGTAATATTTTGAAATTTAAAGACCAGAAGTAGTGGTCTTTTAGTTTTCACCCCCTGGGATTTAATATTTTTAGGCTTATTAGATCTTGTTTTATGCGTCATTTTATGCACCGTCGAACTCGCGATTTTGCATTTTAAATTTGATTGTGGACTTTGACGCCCAATAACTTACTGCCGGGCTCCTGTAATATTTTGAAATTTAAAGACCAGAAGTAGTGGTCTTTTAGTTTTCACCCCCTGGGATTTAATATTTTTAGGCTTATTAGATCTTGTTTTATGCGTCATTTTATGCACCGTCGAACTCGCGATTTTGCATTTTAAATTTGATTGTGGACTTTGACGCCCAATAACTTACTGCCGGGCTCCTGTAATATTTTGAAATTTAAAGACCAGAAGTAGTGGTCTTTTAGTTTTTACCCCCTGAGATTTAATATTTTTAGGCTTATTAGATCTTGTTTTATGCGTCATTTTATGCACCGTCGAACTCGCGATTTTGCATTTTTAATTTGATTGTGGGCTTTGACGTCCAATAACTTATTGCCGGGCTCCTGTAATATTTTGAAATTTAAAGACCAGAAGTAGTGGTCTTTTAGTTTTCACCCCCTGAGATTTAATATTTTTAGGCTTATTAGATCTTGTTTTATGCGTCATTTTATGCACCGTCGAACTCGCGATTTTGCATTTTTAATTTGATTGTGGACTTTGACGCCCAATAACTTACTGCCGGGCTCCTGTAATATTTTGAAATTTAAAGACCAGAAGTAGTGGTCTTTTAGTTTTCACCCCCTGAGATTTAATATTTTTAGGCTTATTAGATCTTGTTTTATGCGTCATTTTATGCACTGTCGAACTCGCGATTTTGCATTTTTAATTTGATTGTGGAGTTTGACGCCCAATAACTTACTGCCGGGCTCCTGTAATATTTTGAAATTTAAAGACCAGAAGTAGTGGTCTTTTAGTTTTTACCCCCTGAGATTTAATATTTTTAGGCTTATTAGATCTTGTTTTATGCGTCATTTTATGCACCGTCGAACTCGCGATTTTGCATTTTTAATTTGATTGTGGGCTTTGACGTCCAATAACTTATTGCCGGGCTCCTGTAATATTTTGAAATTTAAAGACCAGAAGTAGTGGTCTTTTAGTTTTCACCCCCTGAGATTTAATATTTTTAGGCTTATTAGATCTTGTTTTATGCGTCATTTTATGCACCGTCGAACTCGCGATTTTGCATTTTTAATTTGATTGTGGACTTTGACGCCAAATAACTTACTGCCGGGATCCTGTAATATTTTGAAATTTAAAGACCAGAAGTAGTGGTCTTTTAGTTTTCACCCCCTGGGATTTAATATTTTTAGGCTTATTAGATCTTGTTTTATGCGTCATTTTATGCACCGTCGAACTCGCGATTTTGCATTTTAAATTTGATTGTGGACTTTGACGCCCAATAACTTACTGCCGGGCTCCTGTAATATTTTGAAATTTAAAGACCAGAAGTAGTGGTCTTTTAGTTTTCACCCCCTGAGATTTAATATTTTTAGGCTTATTAGATCTTGTTTTATGCGTCATTTTATGCACCGTCGAACTCGCGATTTTGCATTTTAAATTTGATTGTGGACTTTGACGCCCAATAACTTACTGCCGGGCTCCTGTAATACTTTGAAATTTAAAGACCAGAAGTAGTGGTCTTTTAGTTTTCACCCCCTGAGATTTAATATTTTTAGGCTTATTAGATCTTGTTTTATGCGTCATTTTATGCACTGTCGAACTCGCGATTTTGCATTTTTAATTTGATTGTGGACTTTGACGCCCAATAACTTACTGCCGGGCTCCTGTAATATTTTGAAATTTAAAGACCAGAAGTAGTGGTCTTTTAGTTTTCACCCCCTGAGATTTAATATTTTTAGGCTTATTAGATCTTGTTTTATGCGTCATTTTATGCACCGTCGAACTCGCGATTTTGCATTTTTAATTTGATTGTGGACTTTGACGCCCAATAACTTACTGCCGGGCTCCTGTAATATTTTGAAATTTAAAGACCAGAAGTAGTGGTCTTTTAGTTTTCACCCCCTGAGATTTAATATTTTTAGGCTTATTAGATCTTGTTTTATGCGTCATTTTATGCACCGTCGAACTCGCGATTTTGCATTTTTAATTTGATTGTGGACTTTGACGCCCAATAACTTACTGCCGGGCTCCTGTAATATTTTGAAATTTAAAGACCAGAAGTAGTGGTCTTTTAGTTTTCACCCCCTGAGATTTAATATTTTTAGGCTTATTAGATCTTGTTTTATGCGTCATTTTATGCACCGTCGAACTCGCGATTTTGCATTTTTAATTTGATTGTGGACTTTGACGCCCAATAACTTACTGCCGGGCTCCTGTAATATTTTGATATTTAAAGACCAGAAGTAGTGGTCTTTTAGTTTTCACCCCCTGGGATTTAATATTTTTAGGCTTATTAGATCTTGTTTTATGCGTCATTTTATGCACCGTCGAACTCGCGATTTTGCATTTTAAATTTGATTGTGGACTTTGACGCCCAATAACTTACTGCCGGGCTCCTGTAATATTTTGAAACTTAAAGACCAGAAGTAGTGGTCTTTTAGTTTTCACCCCCTGAGATTTAATATTTTTAGGCTTATTAGATCTTGTTTTATGCGTCATTTTATGCACTGTCGAACTCGCGATTTTGCATTTTAAATTTGATTGTGGACTTTGACGCCCAATAACTTACTGCCGGGCTCCTGTAATATTTTGAAATTTAAAGACCAGAAGTAGTGGTCTTTTAGTTTTCACCCCCTGGGATTTAATATTTTTAGGCTTATTAGATCTTGTTTTATGCGTCATTTTATGCACCGTCGAACTCGCGATTTTGCATTTTTAATTTGATTGTGGACTTTGACGCCCAATAACTTACTGCCGGGCTCCTGTAATATTTTGATATTTAAAGACCAGAAGTAGTGGTCTTTTAGTTTTCACCCCCTGGGATTTAATATTTTTAGGCTTATTAGATCTTGTTTTATGCGTCATTTTATGCACCGTCGAACTCGCGATTTTGCATTTTTAATTTGATTGTGGGCTTTGACGCCCAATAACTTACTGCCGGGCTCCTGTAATATTTTGAAATTTAAAGACCAGAAGTAGTGGTCTTTTAGTTTTCACCCCCTGAGATTTAATATTTTTAGGCTTATTAGATCTTGTTTTATGCGTCATTTTATGCACCGTCGAACTCGCGATTTTGCATTTTTAATTTGATTGTGGACTTTGACGCCCAATAACTTACTGCCGGGCTCCTGTAATATTTTGATATTTAAAGACCAGAAGTAGTGGTCTTTTAGTTTTCACCCCCTGGGATTTAATATTTTTAGGCTTATTAGATCTTGTTTTATGCGTCATTTTATGCACCGTCGAACTCGCGATTTTGCATTTTAAATTTGATTGTGGACTTTGACGCCCAATAACTTACTGCCGGGCTCCTGTAATATTTTGAAATTTAAAGACCAGAAGTAGTGGTCTTTTAGTTTTCACCCCCTGGGATTTAATATTTTTAGGCTTATTAGATCTTGTTTTATGCGTCATTTTATGCACCGTCGAACTCGCGATTTTGCATTTTAAATTTGATTGTGGACTTTGACGCCCAATAACTTACTGCCGGGCTCCTGTAATATTTTGAAATTTAAAGACCAGAAGTAGTGGTCTTTTAGTTTTCACCCCCTGGGATTTAATATTTTTAGGCTTATTAGATCTTGTTTTATGCGTCATTTTATGCACCGTCGAACTCGCGATTTTGCATTTTAAATTTGATTGTGGACTTTGACGCCCAATAACTTACTGCCGGGCTCCTGTAATATTTTGAAATTTAAAGACCAGAAGTAGTGGTCTTTTAGTTTTTACCCCCTGAGATTTAATATTTTTAGGCTTATTAGATCTTGTTTTATGCGTCATTTTATGCACCGTCGAACTCGCGATTTTGCATTTTTAATTTGATTGTGGGCTTTGACGTCCAATAACTTATTGCCGGGCTCCTGTAATATTTTGAAATTTAAAGACCAGAAGTAGTGGTCTTTTAGTTTTCACCCCCTGAGATTTAATATTTTTAGGCTTATTAGATCTTGTTTTATGCGTCATTTTATGCACCGTCGAACTCGCGATTTTGCATTTTTAATTTGATTGTGGACTTTGACGCCCAATAACTTACTGCCGGGTTCCTGTAATATTTTGAAATTTAAAGACCAGAAGTAGTGGTCTTTTAGTTTTCACCCCCTGAGATTTAATATTTTTAGGCTTATTAGATCTTGTTTTATGCGTCATTTTATGCACTGTCGAACTCGCGATTTTGCATTTTTAATTTGATTGTGGAGTTTGACGCCCAATAACTTACTGCCGGGCTCCTGTAATATTTTGAAATTTAAAGACCAGAAGTAGTGGTCTTTTAGTTTTTACCCCCTGAGATTTAATATTTTTAGGCTTATTAGATCTTGTTTTATGCGTCATTTTATGCACCGTCGAACTCGCGATTTTGCATTTTTAATTTGATTGTGGGCTTTGACGTCCAATAACTTATTGCCGGGCTCCTGTAATATTTTGAAATTTAAAGACCAGAAGTAGTGGTCTTTTAGTTTTCACCCCCTGAGATTTAATATTTTTAGGCTTATTAGATCTTGTTTTATGCGTCATTTTATGCACCGTCGAACTCGCGATTTTGCATTTTTAATTTGATTGTGGACTTTGACGCCAAATAACTTACTGCCGGGATCCTGTAATATTTTGAAATTTAAAGACCAGAAGTAGTGGTCTTTTAGTTTTCACCCCCTGGGATTTAATATTTTTAGGCTTATTAGATCTTGTTTTATGCGTCATTTTATGCACCGTCGAACTCGCGATTTTGCATTTTAAATTTGATTGTGGACTTTGACGCCCAATAACTTACTGCCGGGCTCCTGTAATATTTTGAAATTTAAAGACCAGAAGTAGTGGTCTTTTAGTTTTCACCCCCTGAGATTTAATATTTTTAGGCTTATTAGATCTTGTTTTATGCGTCATTTTATGCACCGTCGAACTCGCGATTTTGCATTTTAAATTTGATTGTGGACTTTGACGCCCAATAACTTACTGCCGGGCTCCTGTAATACTTTGAAATTTAAAGACCAGAAGTAGTGGTCTTTTAGTTTTCACCCCCTGAGATTTAATATTTTTAGGCTTATTAGATCTTGTTTTATGCGTCATTTTATGCACTGTCGAACTCGCGATTTTGCATTTTTAATTTGATTGTGGACTTTGACGCCCAATAACTTACTGCCGGGCTCCTGTAATATTTTGAAATTTAAAGACCAGAAGTAGTGGTCTTTTAGTTTTCACCCCCTGAGATTTAATATTTTTAGGCTTATTAGATCTTGTTTTATGCGTCATTTTATGCACCGTCGAACTCGCGATTTTGCATTTTTAATTTGATTGTGGACTTTGACGCCCAATAACTTACTGCCGGGCTCCTGTAATATTTTGAAATTTAAAGACCAGAAGTAGTGGTCTTTTAGTTTTCACCCCCTGAGATTTAATATTTTTAGGCTTATTAGATCTTGTTTTATGCGTCATTTTATGCACCGTCGAACTCGCGATTTTGCATTTTTAATTTGATTGTGGACTTTGACGCCCAATAACTTACTGCCGGGCTCCTGTAATATTTTGAAATTTAAAGACCAGAAGTAGTGGTCTTTTAGTTTTCACCCCCTGAGATTTAATATTTTTAGGCTTATTAGATCTTGTTTTATGCGTCATTTTATGCACCGTCGAACTCGCGATTTTGCATTTTTAATTTGATTGTGGACTTTGACGCCCAATAACTTACTGCCGGGCTCCTGTAATATTTTGATATTTAAAGACCAGAAGTAGTGGTCTTTAAGTTTTCACCCCCTGGGATTTAATATTTTTAGGCTTATTAGATCTTGTTTTATGCGTCATTTTATGCACCGTCGAACTCGCGATTTTGCATTTTAAATTTGATTGTGGACTTTGACGCCCAATAACTTACTGCCGGGCTCCTGTAATATTTTGAAATTTAAAGACCAGAAGTAGTGGTCTTTTAGTTTTCACCCCCTGAGATTTAATATTTTTAGGCTTATTAGATCTTGTTTTATGCGTCATTTTATGCACTGTCGAACTCGCGATTTTGCATTTTTAATTTGATTGTGGACTTTGACGCCCAATAACTTACTGCCGGGCTCCTGTAATATTTTGATATTTAAAGACCAGAAGTAGTGGTCTTCTAGTTTTCACCCCCTGGGATTTAATATTTTTAGGCTTATTAGATCTTGTTTTATGCGTCATTTTATGCACCGTCGAACTCGCGATTTTGCATTTTTAATTTGATTGTGGGCTTTGACGCCCAATAACTTACTGCCGGGCTCCTGTAATATTTTGAAATTTAAAGACCAGAAGTAGTGGTCTTTTAGTTTTCACCCCCTGAGATTTAATATTTTTAGGCTTATTAGATCTTGTTTTATGCGTCATTTTATGCACCGTCGAACTCGCGATTTTGCATTTTTAATTTGATTGTGGACTTTGACGCCCAATAACTTACTGCCGGGCTCCTGTAATATTTTGAAATTTAAAGACCAGAAGTAGTGGTCTTTTAGTTTTCACCCCCTGAGATTTAATATTTTTAGGCTTATTAGATCTTGTTTTATGCGTCATTTTATGCACTGTCGAACTCGCGATTTTGCATTTTTAATTTGATTGTGGACTTTGACGCCCAATAACTTACTGCCGGGCTCCTGTAATATTTTGAAATTTAAAGACCAGAAGTAGTGGTCTTTTAGTTTTCACCCCCTGAGATTTAATATTTTTAGGCTTATTAGATCTTGTTTTATGCGTCATTTTATGCACCGTCGAACTCGCGATTTTGCATTTTTAATTTGATTGTGGGCTTTGACGCCCAATAACTTACTGCCGGGCTCCTGTAATATTTTGATATTTAAAGACCAGAAGTAGTGGTCTTTTAGTTTTCACCCCCTGGGATTTAATATTTTTAGGCTTATTAGATCTTGTTTTATGCGTCATTTTATGCACCGTCGAACTCGCGATTTTGCATTTTTAATTTGATTGTGGGCTTTGACGCCCAATAACTTACTGCCGGGCTCCTGTAATATTTTGAAATTAAAAGACCAGAAGTAGTGGTCTTCTAGTTTTCACCCTCTGAGATTTAATCTTTTTAGGCTTATTAGATCTTGTTTTATGCGTCATTCTATGCACTGTCGAACTCGCGATTTTGCATTTTTAATTTGATTGTGGACTTTGACGCCCAATAACTTACTGCCGGGCTCCTGTAATATTTTGAAATTTAAAGACCAGAAGTAGTGGTCTTTTAGTTTTCACCCCCTGAGATTTAATATTTTTAGGCTTATTAGATCTTGTTTTATGCGTCATTTTATGCACCGTCGAACTCGCGATTTTGCATTTTTAATTTGATTGTGGACTTTGACGCCCAATAACTTACTGCCGGGCTCCTGTAATATTTTGATATTTAAAGACCAGAAGTAGTGGTCTTTTAGTTTTCACCCCCTGGGATTTAATATTTTTAGGCTTATTAGATCTTGTTTTATGCGTCATTTTATGCACCGTCGAACTCGCGATTTTGCATTTTTAATTTGATTGTGGGCTTTGACGCCCAATAACTTACTGCCGGGCTCCTGTAATATTTTGAAATTTAAAGACCAGAAGTAGTGGTCTTTTAGTTTTCACCCCCTGAGATTTAATATTTTTAGGCTTATTAGATCTTGTTTTATGCGTCATTTTATGCACCGTCGAACTCGCGATTTTGCATTTTTAATTTGATTGTGGACTTTGACGCCCAATAACTTACTGCCGGGCTCCTGTAATATTTTGATATTTAAAGACCAGAAGTAGTGGTCTTTTAGTTTTCACCCCCTGGGATTTAATATTTTTAGGCTTATTAGATCTTGTTTTATGCGTCATTTTATGCACCGTCGAACTCGCGATTTTGCATTTTTAATTTGATTGTGGGCTTTGACGCCCAATAACTTACTGCCGGGCTCCTGTAATATTTTGAAATTTAAAGACCAGAAGTAGTGGTCTTTTAGTTTTCACCCCCTGAGATTTAATATTTTTAGGCTTATTAGATCTTGTTTTATGCGTCATTTTATGCACCGTCGAACTCGCGATTTTGCATTTTTAATTTGATTGTGGGCTTTGACGTCCAATAACTTATTGCCGGGCTCCTGTAATATTTTGAAATTTAAAGACCAGAAGTAGTGGTCTTTTAGTTTTCACCCCCTGAGATTTAATATTTTTAGGCTTATTAGATCTTGTTTTATGCGTCATTTTATGCACTGTCGAACTCGCGATTTTGCATTTTTAATTTGATTGTGGACTTTGACGCCCAATACCTTACTGCCGGGCTCCTGTAATATTTTGAAATTTAAAGACCAGAAGTAGTGGTCTTTTAGTTTTCACCCCCTGAGATTTAATATTTTTAGGCTTATTAGATCTTGTTTTATGCGTCATTTTATGCACCGTCGAACTCGCGATTTTGCATTTTTAATTTGATTGTGGACTTTGACGCCCAATAACTTACTGCCGGGCTCCTGTAATATTTTGATATTTAAAGACCAGAAGTAGTGGTCTTTTAGTTTTCACCCCCTGGGATTTAATATTTTTAGGCTTATTAGATCTTGTTTTATGCGTCATTTTATGCACCGTCGAACTCGCGATTTTGCATTTTTAATTTGATTGTGGGCTTTGACGCCCAATAACTTACTGCCGGGCTCCTGTAATATTTTGAAATTTAAAGACCAGAAGTAGTGGTCTTTTAGTTTTCACCCTCTGAGATTTAATATTTTTAGGCTTATTAGATCTTGTTTTATGCGTCATTTTATGCACCGTCGAACTCGCGATTTTGCATTTTTAATTTGATTGTGGACTTTGACGCCCAATAACTTACTGCCGGGCTCCTGTAATATTTTGATATTTAAAGACCAGAAGTAGTGGTCTTTTAGTTTTCACCCCCTGGGATTTAATATTTTTAGGCTTATTAGATCTTGTTTTATGCGTCATTTTATGCACCGTCGAACTCGCGATTTTGCATTTTTAATTTGATTGTGGACTTTGACGCCCAATAACTTACTGCCGGGCTCCTGTAATATTTTGATATTTAAAGACCAGAAGTAGTGGTCTTTTAGTTTTCACCCCCTGGGATTTAATATTTTTAGGCTTATTAGATCTTGTTTTATGCGTCATTTTATGCACCGTCGAACTCGCGATTTTGCATTTTTAATTTGATTGTGGGCTTTGACGCCCAATAACTTACTGCCGGGCTCCTGTAATATTTTGAAATTTAAAGACCAGAAGTAGTGGTCTTTTAGTTTTCACCCCCTGAGATTTAATATTTTTAGGCTTATTAGATCTTGTTTTATGCGTCATTTTATGCACCGTCGAACTCGCGGTTTTGCATTTTTAATTTGATTGTGGGCTTTGACGTCCAATAACTTATTGCCGGGCTCCTGTAATATTTTGAAATTTAAAGACCAGAAGTAGTGGTCTTTTAGTTTTCACCCCCTGAGATTTAATATTTTTAGGCTTATTATATCTTGTTTTATGCGTCATTTTATGCACTGTCGAACTCGCGATTTTGCATTTTTAATTTGATTGTGGACTTTGACGCCCAATAACTTACTGCCGGGCTCCTGTAATATTTTGAAATTTAAAGACCAGAAGTAGTGGTCTTTTAGTTTTCACCCCCTGAGATTTAATATTTTTAGGCTTATTATATCTTGTTTTATGCGTCATTTTATGCACCGTCGAACTCGCGATTTTGCATTTTTAATTTGATTGTGGGCTTTGACGTCCTATAACTTATTGCCGGGCTCCTGTAATATTTTGAAATTTAAAGACCAGAAGTAGTGGTCTTTTAGTTTTCATCCCCTGGGATTTAATATTTTTAGGCTTATTAGATCTTTATTTATGCGTCATTTTATGCACCGTCGAACTCGCGATTTTGCATTTTAAATTTGATTGTGGGCTTTGACGTCCAATAACTTATTGCCGGGCTCCTGTAATATTTTGAAATTTAAAGACCAGAAGTTGTGGTCTTTTAGTTTTCATCCCCTGGGATTTAATATTTTTAGGCTTATTAGATCTTGTTTTATGCGTCATTTTATGCACCGTCGAACTCGCGATTTTGCATTTTAAATTTGATTGTGGGCTTTGACGTCCAATAACTTATTGCCGGGCTCCTGTAATATTTTGAAATTTAAAGACCAGAAGTAGTGGTCTTTTAGTTTTCATCCCCTGGGATTTAATATTTTTAGGCTTATTAGATCTTGTTTTATGCGTCATTTTATGCACCGTCGAACTCGCGATTTTGCATTTTAAATTTGATTGAGGGCTTTGACGTCCAATAACTTATTGCCGGGCTCCTGTAATATTTTGAAATTTAAAGACCAGAAGTAGTGGTCTTTTAGTTTTCATCCCCTGGGATTTAATATTTTTAGGCTTATTAGATCTTGTTTTATGCGTCATTTTATGCACCGTCGAACTCGCGATTTTGCATTTTAAATTTGATTGTGGGCTTTGACGTCCAATAACTTATTGCCGGGCTCCTGTAATATTTTGAAATTTAAAGACCAGAAGTTGTGGTCTTTTAGTTTTCATCCCCTGGGATTTAATATTTTTAGGCTTATTAGATCTTGTTTTATGCGTCATTTTATGCACCGTCGAACTCGCGATTTTGCATTTTAAATTTGATTGTGGGCTTTGACGTCCAATAACTTATTGCCGGGCTCCTGTAATATTTTGAAATTTAAAGACCAGAAGTAGTGGTCTTTTAGTTTTCATCCCCTGGGATTTAATATTTTTAGGCTTATTAGATCTTGTTTTATGCGTCATTTTATGCACCGTCGAACTCGCGATTTTGCATTTTAAATTTGATTGAGGGCTTTGACGTCCAATAACTTATTGCCGGGCTCCTGTAATATTTTGAAATTTAAAGACCAGAAGTAGTGGTCTTTTAGTTTTCATCCCCTGAGATTTAATATTTTTAGGCTTATTAGATCTTGTTTTATGCGTCATTTTATGCACCGTCGAACTCGCGATTTTGCATTTTTAATTTGATTGTGGGCTTTGACGTCCAATAACTTATTGCCGGGCTTCTGTAATATTTTGAAATTTAAAGACCGGAAGTAGTGGTCTTTTAGTTTTCATCCCCTGGGATTTAATATTTTTAGGCTTATTAGATCTTGTTTTATGCGTCATTTTATGCACCGTCGAACTCGCGATTTTGCATTTTAAATTTGATTGTGGGCTTTGACGTCCAATAACTTATTGCCGGGCTTCTGTAATATTTTGAAATTTAAAGACCGGAAGTAGTGGTCTTTTAGTTTTCATCCCCTGGGATTTAATATTTTTAGGCTTATTAGATCTTGTTTTATGCGTCATTTTATGCACCGTCGAACTCGCGATTTTGCATTTTAAATTTGATTGTGGGCTTTGACGTCCAATAACTTATTGCCGGGCTCCTGTAATATTTTGAAATTTAAAGACCAGAAGTTGTGGTCTTTTAGTTTTCATCCCCTGGGATTTAATATTTTTAGGCTTATTAGATCTTGTTTTATGCGTCATTTTATGCACCGTCGAACTCGCGATTTTGCATTTTAAATTTGATTGTGGGCTTTGACGTCCAATAACTTATTGCCGGGCTTCTGTAATATTTTGAAATTTAAAGACCGGAAGTAGTGGTCTTTTAGTTTTCATCCCCTGGGATTTAATATTTTTAGGCTTATTAGATCTTGTTTTATGCGTCATTTTATGCACCGTCGAACTCGCGATTTTGCATTTTAAATTTGATTGTGGGCTTTGACGTCCAATAACTTATTGCCGGGCTTCTGTAATATTTTGAAATTTAAAGACCGGAAGTAGTGGTCTTTTAGTTTTCATCCCCTGGGATTTAATATTTTTAGGCTTATTAGATCTTGTTTTATGCGTCATTTTATGCACCGTCGAACTCGCGATTTTGCATTTTTAATTTGATTGTGGGCTTTGACGTCCAATAACTTATTGCCGGGCTTCTGTAATATTTTGAAATTTAAAGACCGGAAGTAGTGGTCTTTTAGTTTTCATCCCCTGGGATTTAATATTTTTAGGCTTATTAGATCTTGTTTTATGCGTCATTTTATGCACCGTCGAACTCGCGATTTTGCATTTTAAATTTGATTGTGGGCTTTGACGTCCAATAACTTATTGCCGGGCTTCTGTAATATTTTGAAATTTAAAGACCGGAAGTAGTGGTCTTTTAGTTTTCATCCCCTGGGATTTAATATTTTTAGGCTTATTAGATCTTGTTTTATGCGTCATTTTATGCACCGTCGAACTCGCGATTTTGCATTTTAAATTTGATTGTGGGCTTTGACGTCCAATAACTTATTGCCGGGCTTCTGTAATATTTTGAAATTTAAAGACCGGAAGTAGTGGTCTTTTAGTTTTCATCCCCTGGGATTTAATATTTTTAGGCTTATTAGATCTTGTTTTATGCGTCATTTTATGCACCGTCGAACTCGCGATTTTGCATTTTAAATTTGATTGTGGGCTTTGACGTCCAATAACTTATTGCCGGGCTTCTGTAATATTTTGAAATTTAAAGACCGGAAGTAGTGGTCTTTTAGTTTTCATCCCCTGGGATTTAATATTTTTAGGCTTATTAGATCTTGTTTTATGCGTCATTTTATGCACCGTCGAACTCGCGATTTTGCATTTTAAATTTGATTGTGGGCTTTGACGTCCAATAACTTATTGCCGGGCTTCTGTAATATTTTGAAATTTAAAGACCGGAAGTAGTGGTCTTTTAGTTTTCATCCCCTGGGATTTAATATTTTTAGGCTTATTAGATCTTGTTTTATGCGTCATTTTATGCACCGTCGAACTCGCGATTTTGCATTTTAAATTTGATTGTGGGCTTTGACGTCCAATAACTTATTGCCGGGCTCCTGTAATATTTTGAAATTTAAAGACCAGAAGTAGTGGTCTTTTAGTTTTCATCCCCTGGGATTTAATATTTTTAGGCTTATTAGATCTTGTTTTATGCGTCATTTTATGCACCGTCGAACTCGCGATTTTGCATTTTAAATTTGATTGTGGGCTTTGACGTCCAATAACTTATTGCCGGGCTCCTGTAATATTTTGAAATTTAAAGACCAGAAGTAGTGGTCTTTTAGTTTTCATCCCCTGGGATTTAATATTTTTAGGCTTATTAGATCTTGTTTTATGCGTCATTTTATGCACCGTCGAACTCGCGATTTTGCATTTTAAATTTGATTGTGGGCTTTGACGTCCAATAACTTATTGCCGGGCTCCTGTAATATTTTGAAATTTAAAGACCAGAAGTAGTGGTCTTTTAGTTTTCATCCCCTGGGATTTAATATTTTTAGGCTTATTAGATCTTGTTTTATGCGTCATTTTATGCACCGTCGAACTCGCGATTTTGCATTTTTAATTTGATTGTGGGCTTTGACGTCCAATAACTTATTGCCGGGCTTCTGTAATATTTTGAAATTTAAAGACCGGAAGTAGTGGTCTTTTAGTTTTCATCCCCTGGGATTTAATATTTTTAGGCTTATTAGATCTTGTTTTATGCGTCATTTTATGCACCGTCGAACTCGCGATTTTGCATTTTAAATTTGATTGTGGGCTTTGACGTCCAATAACTTATTGCCGGGCTCCTGTATTATTTTGAAATTTAAAGACCAGAAGTAGTGGTCTTTTAGTTTTCACCCCCTGAGATTTAATATTTTTAGGCTTATTAGATCTTGTTTTATGCGTCATTTTATGCACTGTCGAACTCGCGATTTTGCATTTTTAATTTGATTGTGGACTTTGACGCCCAATAACTTACTGCCGGGCTCCTGTAATATTTTGAAATTTAAAGACCAGAAGTAGTGGTCTTTTAGTTTTCACCCCCTGAGATTTAATATTTTTAGGCTTATTATATCTTGTTTTATGCGTCATTTTATGCACCGTCGAACTCGCGATTTTGCATTTTTAATTTGATTGTGGGCTTTGACGTCCTATAACTTATTGCCGGGCTCCTGTAATATTTTGAAATTTAAAGACCAGAAGTAGTGGTCTTTTAGTTTTCATCCCCTTGGATTTAATATTTTTAGGCTTATTAGATCTTGTTTTATGCGTCATTTTATGCACCGTCGAACTCGCGATTTTGCATTTTAAATTTGATTGTGGGCTTTGACGTCCAATAACTTATTGCCGGGCTCCTGTATTATTTTGAAATTTAAAGACCAGAAGTAGTGGTCTTTTAGTTTTCACCCCCTGAGATTTAATATTTTTAGGCTTATTAGATCTTGTTTTATGCGTCATTTTATGCACTGTCGAACTCGCGATTTTGCATTTTTAATTTGATTGTGGACTTTGACGCCCAATAACTTACTGCCGGGCTCCTGTAATATTTTGAAATTTAAAGACCAGAAGTAGTGGTCTTTTAGTTTTCACCCCCTGAGATTTAATATTTTTAGGCTTATTATATCTTGTTTTATGCGTCATTTTATGCACCGTCGAACTCGCGATTTTGCATTTTTAATTTGATTGTGGGCTTTGACGTCCTATAACTTATTGCCGGGCTCCTGTAATATTTTGAAATTTAAAGACCAGAAGTAGTGGTCTTTTAGTTTTCATCCCCTTGGATTTAATATTTTTAGGCTTATTAGATCTTGTTTTATGCGTCATTTTATGCACCGTCGAACTCGCGATTTTGCATTTTAAATTTGATTGTGGGCTTTGACGTCCAATAACTTATTGCCGGGCTCCTGTAATATTTTGAAATTTAAAGACCAGAAGTTGTGGTCTTTTAGTTTTCATCCCCTGGGATTTAATATTTTTAGGCTTATTAGATCTTGTTTTATGCGTCATTTTATGCACCGTCGAACTCGCGATTTTGCATTTTAAATTTGATTGTGGGCTTTGACGTCCAATAACTTATTGCCGGGCTCCTGTAATATTTTGAAATTTAAAGACCAGAAGTAGTGGTCTTTTAGTTTTCATCCCCTGGGATTTAATATTTTTAGGCTTATTAGATCTTGTTTTATGCGTCATTTTATGCACCGTCGAACTCGCGATTTTGCATTTTAAATTTGATTGTGGGCTTTGACGTCCAATAACTTATTGCCGGGCTCCTGTAATATTTTGAAATTTAAAGACCAGAAGTAGTGGTCTTTTAGTTTTCATCCCCTGGGATTTAATATTTTTAGGCTTATTAGATCTTGTTTTATGCGTCATTTTATGCACCGTCGAACTCGCGATTTTGCATTTTAAATTTGATTGTGGGCTTTGACGTCCAATAACTTATTGCCGGGCTCCTGTAATATTTTGAAATTTAAAGACCAGAAGTTGTGGTCTTTTAGTTTTCATCCCCTGGGATTTAATATTTTTAGGCTTATTAGATCTTGTTTTATGCGTCATTTTATGCACCGTCGAACTCGCGATTTTGCATTTTAAATTTGATTGTGGGCTTTGACGTCCAATAACTTATTGCCGGGCTCCTGTATTATTTTGAAATTTAAAGACCAGAAGTAGTGGTCTTTTAGTTTTCACCCCCTGAGATTTAATATTTTTAGGCTTATTAGATCTTGTTTTATGCGTCATTTTATGCACTGTCGAACTCGCGATTTTGCATTTTTAATTTGATTGTGGACTTTGACGCCCAATAACTTACTGCCGGGCTCCTGTAATATTTTGAAATTTAAAGACCAGAAGTAGTGGTCTTTTAGTTTTCACCCCCTGAGATTTAATATTTTTAGGCTTATTATATCTTGTTTTATGCGTCATTTTATGCACCGTCGAACTCGCGATTTTGCATTTTTAATTTGATTGTGGGCTTTGACGTCCTATAACTTATTGCCGGGCTCCTGTAATATTTTGAAATTTAAAGACCAGAAGTAGTGGTCTTTTAGTTTTCATCCCCTTGGATTTAATATTTTTAGGCTTATTAGATCTTGTTTTATGCGTCATTTTATGCACCGTCGAACTCGCGATTTTGCATTTTAAATTTGATTGTGGGCTTTGACGTCCAATAACTTATTGCCGGGCTCCTGTAATATTTTGAAATTTAAAGACCAGAAGTTGTGGTCTTTTAGTTTTCATCCCCTGGGATTTAATATTTTTAGGCTTATTAGATCTTGTTTTATGCGTCATTTTATGCACCGTCGAACTCGCGATTTTGCATTTTAAATTTGATTGTGGGCTTTGACGTCCAATAACTTATTGCCGGGCTCCTGTAATATTTTGAAATTTAAAGACCAGAAGTAGTGGTCTTTTAGTTTTCATCCCCTGGGATTTAATATTTTTAGGCTTATTAGATCTTGTTTTATGCGTCATTTTATGCACCGTCGAACTCGCGATTTTGCATTTTAAATTTGATTGTGGGCTTTGACGTCCAATAACTTATTGCCGGGCTCCTGTAATATTTTGAAATTTAAAGACCAGAAGTTGTGGTCTTTTAGTTTTCATCCCCTGGGATTTAATATTTTTAGGCTTATTAGATCTTGTTTTATGCGTCATTTTATGCACCGTCGAACTCGCGATTTTGCATTTTAAGTTTGATTGAGGGCTTTGACGTCCAATAACTTATTGCCGGGCTCCTGTAATATTTTGAAATTTGAAGACCAGAAGTAGTGGTCTTTTAGTTTTCATCCCCTGGGATTTAATATTTTTAGGCTTATTAGATCTTGTTTTATGCGTCATTTTATGCACCGTCGAACTCGCGATTTTGCATTTTAAATTTGATTGTGGGCTTTGACGTCCAATAACTTATTGCCGGGCTCCTGTAATATTTTGAAATTTAAAGACCAGAAGTAGTGGTCTTTTAGTTTTCATCCCCTGGGATTTAATATTTTTAGGCTTATTAGATCTTGTTTTATGCGTCATTTTATGCACCGTCGAACTCGCGATTTTGCATTTTTAATTTGATTGTGGGCTTTGACGTCCAATAACTTATTGCCGGGCTTCTGTAATATTTTGAAATTTAAAGACCGGAAGTAGTGGTCTTTTAGTTTTCATCCCCTGGGATTTAATATTTTTAGGCTTATTAGATCTTGTTTTATGCGTCATTTTATGCACCGTCGAACTCGCGATTTTGCATTTTAAATTTGATTGTGGGCTTTGACGTCCAATAAGTTATTGCCGGGCTCCTGTAATATTTTGAAATTTAAAGACCAGAAGTTGTGGTCTTTTAGTTTTCACCCCCTGGGATTTAATATTTTTAGGCTTATTATTTTTTTTTTTCTAAATTAAATTAAAGGTGCACCCACTTCATGGTTATATGGCACCAACAATACAGAAATTTAAATAGATTACATTTTACAAAATAAGTTATTAATCTTTAAAACAGTATAAGATTGTCTATGATTTTCAAATTGTCGCCTAAAAGTTTGTCAATTGTAGTCGGAAGATTGAGAAGTTGTCTAGAGTTTTGATAAGTTGGGCAGTCGATTAAAATGTGTCTAACACTTAATAAGGTGTACATCGTTCGCATGTTGTTGGGTCGGTCCTGTTTATTAAATGTCCATGTGTAATTTTGGTATGCCCGATCCTGAGTCTTGTCAATGTCACTTCTTCATTTCGTTTTCTTCTGCTCGAAGTTAACCACTCGTTGACATCTCTTTTAATTTCACTAAGCTTGGAGTTGTTGTTATTCCATTCCGTTGTCCATTGTTTTTTAATAAGTTGTTTGGCGTGTGCTTGGAGATCGATTATAGTTGATTTAGTTTCGATGGAGCCATAAGATGGGATTCCCTTAGCAAGTTTATCAGCTGTCTCATTCCTTGTGATGCCGCAATGCCCAGGGATCCAAAGAAATTTGACTTGGTGGTGACTTTGCTGGAATTGTGTTAAGATAGACCTAGAAGCTTGAACAATCGGGTGGGTGTTTAATGGTTGTTGAAGGGATAAGAGCGCTCCCAGCGAATCGGAGCATACCAGAACTTTGTTTAAAGAATTTTCAAGGCAAGATTTTAATCTCTCCATTATTGCTGTTATTTCCGCAGTGAAAATGGAACAGTAGTTCGGAAGTTTTATGTTTATACCTATCTTATCAATAACATACGCACAACCGGTATTGTCGGTGGTCTTATATATTGCCATCTGTATAGCAGTGCGTAAAATCTTTATAACTGGCCATGATTTCTAAAAAACGTTTTTGATATTCAGAGGGGGGGGGGGAGTTTTCCCGTGAAAGCTGTGTCAATTTCAAGTTGATTTTTGGTGTATCTATAGTCCAAGGAGCTGGCTCAAATGAGGATTGAAAAATATTTTCGCTCTTTAGTGTGATGTGGAGTTCTTCTAGGAGGTTTGAGGCGGTCACTCTACATGTTTTGGTTTTTTAGGTTGGTCTTGGAATTTTTTGTGGAACCTTTTGTTTAGGACCAGTTCTCTAATTATTTCTCCTCCTTTGTCATATGTTTTAAATATATAATTTAATAGTAACTTTTGCCTCCTCATTTCTAGTGATGGTTCTGAAGCTTCAACATGCAGACTCGTAACTGGGCTGCTTCTAAAAGCGGCTGTAGCTAATCGAAGGGCATTATTATGTACTGGATTAAGTTTGTTTAATTGTGACTTGTTTGCAGAGTTGTATAAATGCATCCGTAATCTAATTTTGCTCTCACGAAAGCGCGATAAATTTGCAGTAAAGTTTTCCTGTCTGATCTCCATGTGCTATTGTTGATTACTTTCATAATATTCATTTTTTTTAGACATTCTGTTTTTAGTATTGAAATGTGGTTCTTCCAGGTTAATCTGTGGTCTAAGATCATTCCAAGGTACTTCGTTGATGCCAAAAACTTCAGATTTTTGTTGTTGAAAGTTAATTGAGGATTTTGTTTGTTGCGTAATCTGTTGAAGTTGATACACGTTGTCTTTTCTGCCGAGAAAGAGAATCCTGTTTCATTGGACCATTGTTCTAAATTGGCGAGACATTTTTCTAATGTGCTTTCTGTGATGTTTACATTATTGGATCTTATGTATATTGCCAGATCGTCTACGTAAATTGATGTCTTAATGGGTGGAGGGATGTTGTTAACGATATCGTTGATGGCTATCAGGAATATGGTGCAGTTGAGAGTTGATCCTTGTGGTATTCCTGTCGGTTGTATATGCTTTGTTGATTAACAGTTTCCTACTCTAACTGTGACGTCTCTATTGCTTAGAAAGGATTTGATGAAGTTCGGTAGGTTTCCACCTAAACCCCAAGTTTTCATGATTTTATAAACACGGTGGCGCCATATGGAGTCATATGCTTTTTGTAGATCGAAGAAAATTGCTGTTAGCTGCTCTTTAGCTGCAAATGCACTAAGGATTTCGCCTTGTAGCATAACGAGATTATCAAGTGTTGACTTTCCTCTACGGTAGCCTGTTTGAAAGGTGTTAAGGAATTTTCTATCTTCTAGGGATAGAAAATCTTCTTTAAATTTTGAATATACTAATAATTACATTTAAGCCAGTATAGCACAATTTGAGAGTCGCACCACAGAAAACATTTAACTTTTAATTTTAAAGCTGTTGTTACTTTTTCTAATAATCGTGCTAACAGCAATGCCCCACAGAGCTTCAGCCTGAGTATTGTCAACGATTTTACTGGCGCTACTCTTGTTTTTGCTATTAGCAACTTTACCATAACATTTCCCATACTGTTTTTGCTTCTAATATAAATGCAACTTGTGAATACGCTTTTAGCGACGCGTCACAGAAACCATGCACTTGTATCTCAACTGGATTTAAACAAATGACATGTCTAGGAATGTTCAACAAGTTTAACAGCTTTAAATTATTTCGGATTTTGAACCATTTTTGAGCTAATACTTCTGGTACGAACTCGTCCCAGTCAAGACCTAATTTCCATCATTCCTGAATGATAATTTTTGCCACTACAACACATGGGCTAATTAATCCCATTGGGTCAATAATCTTAGCAATATCTGATAAAACAATTCTTTTAGTTATTTCCCGTTCATAAGGTAATTCGTTAATGTGATATGTTAATTGATCAGAACTGCCATTCCATTGAATTCCAAGCGTTTTCGTAAATTCATTATCGCTAAACTTTACTATCTGCAACGAATCGTCACTTACATTAAAATGTTTTAAAACTTCTTCATCATTAGACATCCATTTTCTTAACTTCAAACACCCGGTATTTAAAATAAATGAAATTTCGCTGCAAATCTTTTGTAACAATCACGATTTGCAATCGGTAGATTGTTTACGATTTTAATGATTTAAGAATAAGAAATTTATTGGATTTTAGAATTAGGTAGCTTTGATTTGATTTGACTTTTAATTAAATCGCAATTGCATTATGAATTTGAGCTTTTCTTTGTTGTCGCGAAGGAAGACAATGGAGACTTTAATATATTTGTAGTTACATTGTAGCTAAAGATTGTATGACCCGGAGCATAAAGATGCATAAAATGCAAGTGAGTTGTTTTGGGCGGATGACGATTGATAAGGAAGACACATCAGGGCCATGGGAATTGTGGAGTTAGCAAGAAGAACTGGTCCCCGCAGGGAGATTGAAGGAAAATTATAGGGAGTTGCACCAGTTGCACCGCGGCGTCGCCTAAAGGCACTCCGTAGAGACGGAACTCACCCCGTCGTGGACCGGGTGGGAACGCGTGCGAAAATTGTGAAAAAGTTGCTTGAGGACTGTCGGTCGCTTAATGACTCAAGCGGAAAAGCAAACGACGTTTCGTAGAACGGAGCTCTCGTGCGGGAAAAACGGGAAATAGTGAAAGGCGGAAGAGTTTCCTAGGGTCAGTGGGGAACTCGAAGCGAAGCGAAGCGCGAAAAACAGTAAAGGTTAATCGAAAGCGAATAAGTTGCCTAAGGTCAGTGGATCGGGAAGGATCCAGCGAGTAGTAAAAAAGTGAGTAAGAACGACTTAAGTACGGAGAAGTTGCGTAAGAACGTGCGGCCGAAAAGAGTCGAGCGGCGTTAAGACGAGAAGCCAAAGAATTGGATAACGGAGTTGCCAAAAACGACGGTCGGTCAATAAGTTTAGCAGTTGAGAAAAAGGCGAAAGATTGTAGTTGCCAGTTTGGCGAAGAAATCAACAAGTTCATCGATAAAAGTCCGTGAGAAGGCTCCCGCAGCGTATTAAGAAAATAGAGTCGATACCTAGAGTGAAGACAGAAATATAGTTTGATTTAGCCGACACGAGTCGAGAACATTTTAAAACGACGTTAATAAAGTGCGGGAAAAATAAGGAACAAAGTTTTCGGGACGTGGAAACGGTTATAAAGAAATCGGACATTCTAATATTGACCAACGATAAAGTTCGGTTAACGAAAGGGGAAAGTGCGAGCGTGACAGTGAAGTGAGGTGGTTTTGAAGCCACGATCGTGGGTATCACCAGCTTTTACCAAGGTGTTTTAAGGTTTTTCGACTTTTTTTGACTTGTACTATCGCCCCTTAAAATATTACAGAGAAGACCGTAAACACCCTCTATACACAGGGTGTCTCATTAACAATGGGACAACGTTCAGTCACAGATTCCTTGAAATAAAATAAGGTGATTCAAGCCTAATATACCTTACCATAAAGTATAATCGTTAAGAAGTTATGGACATGGACCCTTAAAGGTCAATTTTTAATTTTTATCGTTATTTCCACAAATGCAAAATATTTATTTAAAGTTTTGTACACGTGCTTAGTATTATGTCGCACACTAATAGAAAAAATTGTCATTAATCAGACTCTCGATTAATTAATTAATCTCTAAGAACTCTAACTTTTCAATTTTATATTAGCTATAAATTTGTCACCTCTAACAATTTTTTAAATTGAAGGTTATCATCTAAAAGAGAATAAAAAAGTGCGAAAATTAGGTACTCTTAATTCATGTGCGTGAGTTCAACCGTTTGCCGTAAATAGCCTATTAAAGTTCTGGGTTGTCCTTGCGACATGCAATAATCAAGCAACCATGATCACTAAATCACCACATGTACACAAATACATATAAATACCTCTGCATTTGAAGAAATGAGAACAAAAATAAATGAAAAACTGAACTTTAAGGCCCTTTAATGGTTATACTTTATACTGAGGTATATTAGGTTTAATCACCTTATTTTACCTTGAGGAATCTGTGACTAAACGTTGTTCCGTTGTTAATGAGACATCGTGTACAACCAAACAAACAATAACATATCTGATAATAAAATAGAAAGGAACTCAATCTTAACAAACTATAAGAATGTAAAGATATACTTTTGTTTGAAAAAATGTTTCGTTTTGTAAACTCTGGTCTCTCGTTCTCATTTATATTGATGCTATAAAACTGAAAATTGAAAATATAAAACAAATGATTCACATAAATATAAACATTTATTTTGGATTGTTAGATATACAAACATATCGGTAACCGTAATATAATCGGGACCGTTTGGCATTGCTTGATTATAAGGGACGATTAGGAGGTTTCCCCACATAGAACTAAACAAACAATAACATAATATACTAAAATACTAATGAACTGTCTTAACAAACTATAATACTGTAATATAATTTTCTTTGAAAAATTCCTCATTTTGTGAACTCTCGTTCTTGAAACATCGACTTCTGTTTCTGTGGCATGCAAACAATACACATCTAACTGATAACAAAGTACAAAAAAACTCGGCCTTAACAAACTATAACAATGTAATAATTATATAATTTTGTTTAAAGAATGGCTGGTTTTGTGAACTCTCGTTCTCAAGACGTAGACTTCTGTGAAATTTTGCATTTTCAATCATCTTCAATTTCAGTTTTGACAATAATTAATTCTTCAATTGGACCCTCGAGGAAATGAAATTCAATTTCCTTTCCCACTCTCTTTGGGTTGCTCTCTTCTGGGGTAGGAAGTGGTTCGGTTTGCATAGTAAATAATTTTTCAATAGGATATTTCAAAATCGTTAATAAATTAAATAAGACATCCTGTCTCTCTCTCTCTGGGTTGCTCTCTTCAGGTGTAGGAAGTGGTTCTGGTTTAATAGCAATTAATTGTTCAATTGAATTAAATTCGATTTCTTTTGTCACTCTCTTTGGGCTGCTCTCTTCCTGTGTAGAAAGTGGTTCTGTTTTAGTAGCAATTAATTCTTCAATTGAATTAAATTCGGTTTCCTTTTTCACTCTCTTTGGATTGCTCTCTTCAGGTGTAGGACTTTCGAGAACAATTATATCTTCAATTGGAGCCTTTATTGAATTAAATTCGATTTCCTTTCTCACTCTCTTTGGGCTGCTCTCTTCATGTTTAGGAGATGGTTGTGGTTTACCACGGCTTTCTGTCTGTTTCTTATATAAGTAGGCAAGTTCTTGTTCGACAGTTTTAGAATCTGACGTAAGTCTTCCAACTTTCTTAAGAAGTTTTTCGGCCTTAGAATAATCGCCGAGTTCTATCAAAGAATGGGCTTTATGTAAATATACTCTATGGGGCAGTTCGAGCGAGTACTCTTTACACAATTGACTAACATTATTTGCATTGAAACATGCAAGTTTCCACTGTCGGACTTTTGTATAAACTTCAACCAAGTTTGCCAAAAGGTAAATCTCTAACCTCAAATACTTCGTTTGATCATCCGCATATGTTACTAGGCAATTTTCTAAAGTGGATATTACCCTGTGGTATTGACGAATGGCCAAATTATATCTGTTTTGCAAGAAGAACCTGTTGCCTATAGCAGTCTTTACGACAGAATTATTGAAAACACAGAAACTGTTGAGAGGATGCAAGTCTATACCGCTTAGAATCTCCACTTCGTACAAAACTGACGACTCAGATGAGACGAGGTTCAAATGCCCTTCTTTGCCGTAAGCATACTCTGATGTCATTAAAAACCGAGCCTCTTCGCCCAGCGTCATACTTTGTATTGCGATATCTAAACCGGTCACTGTCCTATCAACACCCATGCAATAAATAAACGGTTCTACTTTTGTGTAAGCCGACTCAAATGGTTCGGAACAAAACTTATAACAAATCACAATTTTGGTGTTGTGTGGAATTGAACTGGCAAAGCCTGTGACCAATACTTGTTTTAGCATTTTACCATCGTCCGTCAACTTTGTCATTGTTTTCGCCATGGCTGCAAATGATTTACCCTTTCCATATGAGTACATAGGATCCTCCGATACCTTCTTGTCGCATATCCTCTCGCTGAAAACACAAAACCAATATTTATTCTCATAAAAACATTCATTATGAAATTACCTCATGGACAATTCGCCTACTATAAGATTCATGTCTTCGGAATTATCCTATACAAGCTTATCTTGTGAAAATACACGTCTCGTTTTTACTTTATTAATCACAGAACTAACAGTACACTCAAACGCTTAGCTCAATCGATGTTTACTTATAAAACTTGAATTAAAATGATGTAATAAGTTTAGTTTAAAAAATCCTAACATCAAATAATAGTATCGACTTGCTGAGTGACAAACCACATAACACTTCTCTTACTCACTTACTGGGTGATAACAGGTGATAAATATGTGACAAATAGTGACAAACGCAGATACAAGGGAGGGGATACAGAACACAAACCAGAGACACCGACAAGAATCGATAAAATTGGATTGGGTGAAAACGAACATGGACGAATTCAAACCGATTCGGGCACCCGAACCACAGAGCAACGTATTGTTCTATTGTTATGCCTAGTTTACACATAACGAGTACTAGGCCGAGCCACTCGGTATGCTACTCGGCCGAGCAGAAATCTTGACGAGTAGCTGTTTAGTATGCGTTTAGACGTGATTGGCTTATATCGATTTAACTTTAGAGGGTCATTTTAGACCTTTGAGCTACTCAGATGCGAATTTTCTGCGGGCCGTTCAGTGTCCAGAAGATCTTTAACTAATGCAATTTATCTTCGTTTACACATACAAACATAATAGCAAATAGCAAGTTGCTTCTGTAAAGGAGTTAACCGCATTCCCTCAAAATCTTGACTTATTACCTTTTTCACGCGGATCAACGAGTGGCAGGATTTTTACCACCTACTTAGCTAATGCTTTATTTACTCCTAGAAATAGCGATAAATGTATTTAATTTTCCAAAACTTAAATTTCGCACATAAATAATATTGAAATTTCCGTCTGCTGTATAGGCAACCATGTTTTTCGAGATTGTATAGCGGGTAGTCTCTGTTGCCAGGCGCTAACATATTGTATGTGTACTTACCATTCTGAATTTATCTCAACTGTTTCACAGATAAAAAATATGAATTCATAATTTTAAATTTATCCGTCATCTTCAATGAATCAAATTTTTACAATTTTCTTATTTTTTTATCCTTTATTTAATTTAGTTTTACGGCTTCACCTTTAACAGTTTAAATCCAAGTTTTTTATAATTTGTGAAATGATCTAACATCTGTTTGTCTGAAGATGGTCTCCATTATATTAGAAAGAGCGAAATACGATATTTCTAAATAAACTGACATTTTTTTCCTTTCGAAGGATTTGAGTTTGAATTGGGTCGCACTTCAAGTTCTATAATTTTCAAGTTGATCAGAATAACCCAATTTCCGAGAATAACGGTATTTTTTTATCATTTCTATGCAGATATTCTTATCGATATTCCACGGAGAACTACTCATACTACTACTTACTACTACTAATTCAGGAGACGTATCCAACGTAATTTCTTCCAACCTGGTGAGTGTATAAGTGGTATAAGACATTCTTAAATTTCTAAGTCGAATTCTGAACCACAAGTAGTGCTTCTCTATGAGCGAGAAGCCTCGTACGGCGTGCGTCGATTAACATTTGCTGGTCAATTATGACCTTCAACCTGCTTAGATGCGAATTTCTTGTGGACAGTTGGTTTATCCTATTGGCCACTACTTTAGTTCCAAATTTGAATGCTTTAAGTGTATGGGTATAGACGTGATTGGCATATATCGATTTAACTTTAGAGGGTCATTTTTGACCTTCGACCTGCTTAGATGCAAATTTCTTGTGGGCAGTTGGTTTATCCTATTGGCCACTACTTTAGTTCCAAATTTGAATGTTTTAAGTGTATGCGTTTAGACGTGATTGGTATATATCGATTTAACTTTAGAGGGTCATTTTTGACCTTCGACCTGCTTAGATGCAAATTTCTTGTGGGCAGTTGGTTTATCCTACTGGCCACTACTTTAGTTCCAAATTTGAATGTTTTAAGTGTATGCGTTTAGACGTGATTGGCATATATCGATTTAACTTTAGAGGGTCATTTTTGACCTTCGACCTGCTTAGATGCAAATTTCTTGTGGGCAGTTGGTTTATCCTATTGGCCACTACTTTAGTTCCAAATTTGAATGCTTTAAGTGTATGCGTTTAGACGTGATTGGCATATATCGATTTAACTTTAGAGGGTCATTTTTGACCTTCGACCTGCTTAGATGCGAATTTCTTGTGGGCAGTTGGTTTATCCTATTGGCCACTACTTTAGTTCCAAATTTGAATGCTTTAAGTGTATGCGTTTAGACGTGATTGGCATATATCGATTTAACTTTAGAGGGTCATTTTTGACCTTCGACCTGGTTTGATGCGAATTTCTTGTGGGCAGTTGGTTTATCCTATTGGCCACTACTTTAGTTCCAAATTTGAATGCTTTAAGTGTATGGGTATAGACGTGATTGGCATATATCGATTTAACTTTAGAGGGTCATTTTTGACCTTCCACCTGCTTAGATGCGAATTTCTTGTGGGCAGTTGGTTTATCCTATTGGCCACTACTTTAGTTCCAAATTTGAATGCTTTAAGTGTATGCGTTTAGACGTGATTGGCATATATCGATTTAACTTTAGAGGGTCATTTTTGACCTTCGACCTGCTTAGATGCGAATTTCTTGTGGGCAGTTGGTTTATCCTATTGGCCACTACTTTAGTTCCAAATTTGAATGCTTTAAGTGTATGCGTTTAGACGTGATTGGCATATATCGATTTAACTTTAGAGGGTCATTTTTGACCTTCGACCTGCTTAGATGCGAATTTCTTGTGGGCAGTTGGTTTATCCTATTGGCCACTACTTTAGTTCCAAATTTGAATGCTTTAAGTGTATGCGTTTAGACGTGATTGGCATATATCGATTTAACTTTAGAGGGTCATTTTTGACCTTCGACCTGGTTTGATGCGAATTTCTTGTGGGCAGTTGGTTTATCCTATTGGCCACTACTTTAGTTCCAAATTTGAATGCTTTAAGTGTATGCGTTTAGACGTGATTGGCATATATCGATTTAACTTTAGAGGGTCATTTTTGACCTTCGACCTGCTTAGATGCGAATTTCTTGTGGGCAGTTGGTTTATCCTATTGGCCACTACTTTAGTTCCAAATTTGAATGCTTTAAGTGTATGCGTTTAGACGTGATTGGCATATATCGATTTAACTTTAGAGGGTCATTTTTGACCTTCGACCTGCTTAGATGCGAATTTCTTGTGGGCAGTTGGTTTATCCTATTGGCCACTACTTTAGTTCCAAATTTGAATGCTTTAAGTGTATGCGTTTAGACGTGATTGGCATATATCGATTTAACTTTAGAGGGTCATTTTTGACCTTCGACCTGCTTAGATGCGAATTTCTTGTGGGCAGTTGGTTTATCCTATTGGCCACTACTTTAGTTCCAAATTTGAATGCTTTAAGTGTATGCGTTTAGACGTGATTGGCATATATCGATTTAACTTTAGAGGGTCATTTTTGACCTTCGACCTGCTTAGATGCGAATTTCTTGTGGGCAGTTGGTTTATCCTATTGGCCACTACTTTAGTTCCAAATTTGAATGCTTTAAGTGTATGCGTTTAGACGTGATTGGCATATATCGATTTAACTTTAGAGGGTCATTTTTGACCTTCGACCTGGTTTGATGCGAATTTCTTGTGGGCAGTTGGTTTATCCTATTGGCCACTACTTTAGTTCCAAATTTGAATGCTTTAAGTGTATGCGTTTAGACGTGATTGGCATATATCGATTTAACTTTAGAGGGTCATTTTTGACCTTCGACCTGCTTAGATGCGAATTTCTTGTGGGCAGTTGGTTTATCCTATTGGCCACTACTTTAGTTCCAAATTTGAATGCTTTAAGTGTATGCGTTTAGACGTGATTGGCATATATCGATTTAACTTTAGAGGGTCATTTTTGACCTTCGACCTGGTTTGATGCGAATTTCTTGTGGGCAGTTGGTTTATCCTATTGGCCACTACTTTAGTTCCAAATTTGAATGCTTTAAGTGTATGCGTTTAGACGTGATTGGCATATATCGATTTAACTTTAGAGGGTCATTTTTGACCTTCGACCTGCTTAGATGCGAATTTCTTGTGGGCAGTTGGTTTATCCTATTGGCCACTACTTTAGTTCCAAATTTGAATGCTTTAAGTGTATGCGTTTAGACGTGATTGGCATATATCGATTTAACTTTAGAGGGTCATTTTTGACCTTCGACCTGCTTAGATGCGAATTTCTTGTGGGCAGTTGGTTTATCCTATTGGCCACTACTTTAGTTCCAAATTTGAATGCTTTAAGTGTATGCGTTTAGACGTGATTGGCATATATCGATTTAACTTTAGAGGGTCATTTTTGACCTTCGACCTGCTTAGATGCGAATTTCTTGTGGGCAGTTGGTTTATCCTATTGGCCACTACTTTAGTTCCAAATTTGAATGCTTTAAGTGTATGCGTTTAGACGTGATTGGCATATATCGATTTAACTTTAGAGGGTCATTTTTGACCTTCGACCTGCTTAGATGCGAATTTCTTGTGGGCAGTTGGTTTATCCTATTGGCCACTACTTTAGTTCCAAATTTGAATGTTTTAAGTGTATGCGTTTAGACGTGATTGGCATATATCGATTTAACTTTAGAGGGTCATTTTTGACCTTCGACCTGGTTTGATGCGAATTTCTTGTGGGCAGTTGGTTTATCCTATTGGCCACTACTTTAGTTCCAAATTTGAATGCTTTAAGTGTATGCGTTTAGACGTGATTGGCATATATCGATTTAACTTTAGAGGGTCATTTTTGACCTTCGACCTGCTTAGATGCGAATTTCTTGTGGGCAGTTGGTTTATCCTATTGGCCACTACTTTAGTTCCAAATTTGAATGCTTTAAGTGTATGCGTTTAGACGTGATTGGCATATATCGATTTAACTTTAGAGGGTCATTTTTGACCTTCGACCTGCTTAGATGCGAATTTCTTGTGGGCAGTTGGTTTATCCTATTGGCCACTACTTTAGTTCCAAATTTGAATGCTTTAAGTGTATGCGTTTAGACGTGATTGGCATATATCGATTTAACTTTAGAGGGTCATTTTTGACCTTCGACCTGCTTAGATGCGAATTTCTTGTGGGCAGTTGGTTTATCCTATTGGCCACTACTTTAGTTCCAAATTTGAATGCTTTAAGTGTATGCGTTTAGACGTGATTGGCATATATCGATTTAACTTTAGAGGGTCATTTTTGACCTTCGACCTGCTTAGATGCGAATTTCTTGTGGGCAGTTGGTTTATCCTATTGGCCACTACTTTAGTTCCAAATTTGAATGCTTTAAGTGTATGCGTTTAGACGTGATTGGCATATATCGATTTAACTTTAGAGGGTCATTTTTGACCTTCGACCTGCTTAGATGCGAATTTCTTGTGGGCAGTTGGTTTATCCTATTGGCCACTACTTTAGTTCCAAATTTGAATGTTTTAAGTGTATGCGTTTAGACGTGATTGGCATATATCGATTTAACTTTAGAGGGTCATTTTTGACCTTCGACCTGGTTTGATGCGAATTTCTTGTGGGCAGTTGGTTTATCCTATTGGCCACTACTTTAGTTCCAAATTTGAATGCTTTAAGTGTATGCGTTTAGACGTGATTGGCATATATCGATTTAACTTTAGAGGGTCATTTTTGACCTTCGACCTGGTTTGATGCGAATTTCTTGTGGGCAGTTGGTTTATCCTATTGGCCACTACTTTAGTTCCAAATTTGAATGCTTTAAGTGTATGCGTTTAGACGTGATTGGCATATATCGATTTAACTTTAGAGGGTCATTTTTGACCTTCGACCTGGTTTGATGCGAATTTCTTGTGGGCAGTTGGTTTATCCTATTGGCCACTACTTTAGTTCCAAATTTGAATGCTTTAAGTGTATGCGTTTAGACGTGATTGGCATATATCGATTTAACTTTAGAGGGTCATTTTTGACCTTCGACTTGCTTAGATGCGAATTTCTTGTGGGCAGTTGGTTTATCCTATTGGCCACTACTTTAGTTCCAAATTTGAATGCTTTAAGTGTATGCGTTTAGACGTGATTGGCATATATCGATTTAACTTTAGAGGGTCATTTTTGACCTTCGACCTGCTTATATGCGAATTTCTTGTGGGCAGTTGGTTTATCCTATTGGCCACTACTTTAGTTCCAAATTTGAATGTTTTAAGTGTATGCGTTTAGACGTGATTGGCATATATCGATTTAACTTTAGAGGGTCATTTTTGACCTTCGACCTGGTTTGATGCGAATTTCTTGTGGGCAGTTGGTTTATCCTATTGGCCACTACTTTAGTTCCAAATTTGAATGCTTTAAGTGTATGCGTTTAGACGTGATTGGCGTATATCGATTTAACTTTAGAGGGTCATTTTTGACCTTCGACCTGGTTTGATGCGAATTTCTTGTGGGCAGTTGGTTTATCCTATTGGCCACTACTTTAGTTCCAAATTTGAATGCTTTAAGTGTATGCGTTTAGACGTGATTGGCATATATCGATTTAACTTTAGAGGGTCATTTTTGACCTTCGACCTGGTTTGATGCGAATTTCTTGTGGGCAGTTGGTTTATCCTATTGGCCACTACTTTAGTTCCAAATTTGAATGCTTTAAGTGTATGCGTTTAGACGTGATTGGCATATATCGATTTAACTTTAGAGGGTCATTTTTGACCTTCGACCTGGTTTGATGCGAATTTCTTGTGGGCAGTTGGTTTATCCTATTGGCCACTACTTTAGTTCCAAATTTGAATGCTTTAAGTGTATGCGTTTAGACGTGATTGGCATGTTTGATGCGAATTTCTTGTGGGCAGTTGGTTTATCCTATTGGCCACTACTTTAGTTCCAAATTTGAATGTTTTAAGTGTATGCGTTTAGACGTGATTGGCATATATCGATTTAACTTTAGAGGGTCATTTTTGACCTTCGACCTGGTTTGATGCGAATTTCTTGTGGGCAGTTGGTTTATCCTATTGGCCACTACTTTAGTTCCAAATTTGAATGCTTTAAGTGTATGCGTTTAGACGTGATTGGCATATATCGATTTAACTTTAGAGGGTCATTTTTGACCTTCGACCTGCTTAGATGCGAATTTCTTGTGGGCAGTTGGTTTATCCTATTGGCCACTACTTTAGTTCCAAATTTGAATGCTTTAAGTGTATGCGTTTAGACGTGATTGGCATATATCGATTTAACTTTAGAGGGTCATTTTTGACCTTCGACCTGCTTAGATGCGAATTTCTTGTGGGCAGTTGGTTTATCCTATTGGCCACTACTTTAGTTCCAAATTTGAATGCTTTAAGTGTATGCGTTTAGACGTGATTGGCATATATCGATTTAACTTTAGAGGGTCATTTTTGACCTTCGACCTGGTTTGATGCGAATTTCTTGTGGGCAGTTGGTTTATCCTATTGGCCACTACTTTAGTTCCAAATTTGAATGCTTTAAGTGTATGCGTTTAGACGTGATTGGCATATATCGATTTAACTTTAGAGGGTCATTTTTGACCTTCGACCTGGTTTGATGCGAATTTCTTGTGGGCAGTTGGTTTATCCTATTGGCCACTACTTTAGCTCCAAATTTGAATGCTTTAAGTGTATGCGTTTAGACGTGATTGGCATATATCGATTTAACTTTAGAGGGTCATTTTTGACCTTCGACCTGGTTTGATGCGAATTTCTTGTGGGCAGTTGGTTTATCCTATTGGCCACTACTTTAGTTCCAAATTTGAATGCTTTAAGTGTATGCGTTTAGACGTGATTGGCATATATCGATTTAACTTTAGAGGGTCATTTTTGACCTTCGACCTGGTTTGATGCGAATTTCTTGTGGGCAGTTGGTTTAACCTATTGGCCACTACTTTAGTTCCAAATTTGAATGCTTTAAGTGTATGCGTTTAGACGTGATTGGCATATATCGATTTAACTTTAGAGGGTCATTTTTGACCTTCGACCTGGTTTGATGCGAATTTCTTGTGGGCAGTTGGTTTATCCTATTGGCCACTACTTTAGTTCCAAATTTGAATGCTTTAAGTGTATGCGTTTAGACGTGATTGGCATATATCGATTTAACTTTAGAGGGTCATTTTTGACCTTCGACCTGGTTTGATGCGAATTTCTTGTGGGCAGTTGGTTTATCCTATTGGCCACTACTTTAGTTCCAAATTTGAATGCTTTAAGTGTATGCGTTTAGACGTGATTGGCATATATCGATTTAACTTTAGAGGGTCATTTTTGACCTTCGACCTGGTTTGATGCGAATTTCTTGTGGGCAGTTGGTTTATCCTATTGGCCACTACTTTAGTTCCAAATTTGAATGCTTTAAGTGTATGCGTTTAGACGTGATTGGCATATATCGATTTAACTTTAGAGGGTCATTTTTGACCTTCGACCTGGTTTGATGCGAATTTCTTGTGGGCAGTTGGTTTATCCTATTGGCCACTACTTTAGTTCCAAATTTGAATGCTTTAAGTGTATGCGTTTAGACGTGATTGGCATATATCGATTTAACTTTAGAGGGTCATTTTTGACCTTCGACCTGGTTTGATGCGAATTTCTTGTGGGCAGTTGGTTTATCCTATTGGCCACTACTTTAGTTCCAAATTTGAATGCTTTAAGTGTATGCGTTTAGACGTGATTGGCATATATCGATTTAACTTTAGAGGGTCATTTTTGACCTTCGACCTGGTTTGATGCGAATTTCTTGTGGGCAGTTGGTTTATCCTATTGGCCACTACTTTAGTTCCAAATTTGAATGCTTTAAGTGTATGCGTTTAGACGTGATTGGCATATATCGATTTAACTTTAGAGGGTCATTTTTGACCTTCGACCTGCTTAGATGCGAATTTCTTGTGGGCAGTTGGTTTATCCTATTGGCCACTACTTTAGTTCCAAATTTGAATGCTTTAAGTGTATGCGTTTAGACGTGATTGGCATATATCGATTTAACTTTAGAGGGTCATTTTTGACCTTCGACCTGCTTAGATGCGAATTTCTTGTGGGCAGTTGGTTTATCCTATTGGCCACTACTTTAGTTCCAAATTTGAATGCTTTAAGTGTATGCGTTTAGACGTGATTGGCATATATCGATTTAACTTTAGAGGGTCATTTTTGACCTTCGACCTGCTTAGATGCGAATTTCTTGTGGGCAGTTGGTTTATCCTATTGGCCACTACTTTAGTTCCAAATTTGAATGCTTTAAGTGTATGGGTATAGACGTGATTGGCATATATCGATTTAACTTTAGAGGGTCATTTTTGACCTTCCACCTGCTTAGATGCGAATTTCTTGTGGGCAGTTGGTTTATCCTATTGGCCACTACTTTAGTTCCAAATTTGAATGCTTTAAGTGTATGCGTTTAGACGTGATTGGCATATATCGATTTAACTTTAGAGGGTCATTTTTGACCTTCGACTTGCTTAGATGCGAATTTCTTGTGGGCAGTTGGTTTATCCTATTGGCCACTACTTTAGTTCCAAATTTGAATGCTTTAAGTGTATGCGTTTAGACGTGATTGGCATATATCGATTTAACTTTAGAGGGTCATTTTTGACCTTCGACCTGGTTTGATGCGAATTTCTTGTGGGCAGTTGGTTTATCCTATTGGCCACTACTTTAGTTCCAAATTTGAATGTTTTAAGTGTATGCGTTTAGACGTGATTGGCATATATCGATTTAACTTTAGAGGGTCATTTTTGACCTTCGACCTGGTTTGATGCGAATTTCTTGTGGGCAGTTGGTTTATCCTATTGGCCACTACTTTAGTTCCAAATTTGAATGCTTTAAGTGTATGCGTTTAGACGTGATTGGCATATATCGATTTAACTTTAGAGGGTCATTTTTGACCTTCGACCTGGTTTGATGCGAATTTCTTGTGGGCAGTTGGTTTATCCTATTGGCCACTACTTTAGTTCCAAATTTGAATGTTTTAAGTGTATGCGTTTAGACGTGATTGGCATATATCGATTTAACTTTAGAGGGTCATTTTTGACCTTCGACCTGGTTTGATGCGAATTTCTTGTGGGCAGTTGGTTTATCCTATTGGCCACTACTTTAGTTCCAAATTTGAATGCTTTAAGTGTATGGGTATAGACGTGATTGGCATATATCGATTTAACTTTAGAGGGTCATTTTTGACCTTCCACCTGCTTAGATGCGAATTTCTTGTGGGCAGTTGGTTTATCCTATTGGCCACTACTTTAGTTCCAAATTTGAATGCTTTAAGTGTATGCGTTTAGACGTGATTGGCATATATCGATTTAACTTTAGAGGGTCATTTTTGACCTTCGACTTGCTTAGATGCGAATTTCTTGTGGGCAGTTGGTTTATCCTATTGGCCACTACTTTAGTTCCAAATTTGAATGCTTTAAGTGTATGCGTTTAGACGTGATTGGCATATATCGATTTAACTTTAGAGGGTCATTTTTGACCTTCGACCTGGTTTGATGCGAATTTCTTGTGGGCAGTTGGTTTATCCTATTGGCCACTACTTTAGTTCCAAATTTGAATGCTTTAAGTGTATGCGTTTAGACGTGATTGGCATATATCGATTTAACTTTAGAGGGTCATTTTTGACCTTCGACCTGGTTTGATGCGAATTTCTTGTGGGCAGTTGGTTTATCCTATTGGCCACTACTTTAGTTCCAAATTTGAATGCTTTAAGTGTATGCGTTTAGACGTGATTGGCATATATCGATTTAACTTTAGAGGGTCATTTTTGACCTTCGACCTGGTTTGATGCGAATTTCTTGTGGGCAGTTGGTTTATCCTATTGGCCACTACTTTAGTTCCAAATTTGAATGCTTTAAGTGTATGCGTTTAGACGTGATTGGCATATATCGATTTAACTTTAGAGGGTCATTTTTGACCTTCGACCTGGTTTGATGCGAATTTCTTGTGGGCAGTTGGTTTATCCTATTGGCCACTACTTTAGTTCCAAATTTGAATGCTTTAAGTGTATGCGTTTAGACGTGATTGGCATATATCGATTTAACTTTAGAGGGTCATTTTTGACCTTCGACCTGGTTTGATGCGAATTTCTTGTGGGCAGTTGGTTTATCCTATTGGCCACTACTTTAGTTCCAAATTTGAATGCTTTAAGTGTATGCGTTTAGACGTGATTGGCATATATCGATTTAACTTTAGAGGGTCATTTTTGACCTTCGACCTGGTTTGATGCGAATTTCTTGTGGGCAGTTGGTTTATCCTATTGGCCACTACTTTAGTTCCAAATTTGAATGCTTTAAGTGTATGCGTTTAGACGTGATTGGCATATATCGATTTAACTTTAGAGGGTCATTTTTGACCTTCGACCTGGTTTGATGCGAATTTCTTGTGGGCAGTTGGTTTATCCTATTGGCCACTACTTTAGTTCCAAATTTGAATGCTTTAAGTGTATGCGTTTAGACGTGATTGGCATATATCGATTTAACTTTAGAGGGTCATTTTTGACCTTCGACCTGGTTTGATGCGAATTTCTTGTGGGCAGTTGGTTTATCCTATTGGCCACTACTTTAGTTCCAAATTTGAATGCTTTAAGTGTATGCGTTTAGACGTGATTGGCATATATCGATTTAACTTTAGAGGGTCATTTTTGACCTTCGACCTGGTTTGATGCGAATTTCTTGTGGGCAGTTGGTTTATCCTATTGGCCACTACTTTAGTTCCAAATTTGAATGCTTTAAGTGTATGCGTTTAGACGTGATTGGCATATATCGATTTAACTTTAGAGGGTCATTTTTGACCTTCGACTTGCTTAGATGCGAATTTCTTGTGGGCAGTTGGTTTATCCTATTGGCCACTACTTTAGTTCCAAATTTGAATGCTTTAAGTGTATGCGTTTAGACGTGATTGGCATATATCGATTTAACTTTAGAGGGTCATTTTTGACCTTCGACCTGGTTTGATGCGAATTTCTTGTGGGCAGTTGGTTTATCCTATTGGCCACTACTTTAGTTCCAAATTTGAATGCTTTAAGTGTATGCGTTTAGACGTGATTGGCATATATCGATTTAACTTTAGAGGGTCATTTTTGACCTTCGACCTGCTTAGATGCGAATTTCTTGTGGGCAGTTGGTTTATCCTATTGGCCACTACTTTAGTTCCAAATTTGAATGCTTTAAGTGTATGGGTATAGACGTGATTGGCATATATCGATTTAACTTTAGAGGGTCATTTTTGACCTTCCACCTGCTTAGATGCGAATTTCTTGTGGGCAGTTGGTTTATCCTATTGGCCACTACTTTAGTTCCAAATTTGAATGCTTTAAGTGTATGCGTTTAGACGTGATTGGCATATATCGATTTAACTTTAGAGGGTCATTTTTGACCTTCGACTTGCTTAGATGCGAATTTCTTGTGGGCAGTTGGTTTATCCTATTGGCCACTACTTTAGTTCCAAATTTGAATGCTTTAAGTGTATGCGTTTAGACGTGATTGGCATATATCGATTTAACTTTAGAGGGTCATTTTTGACCTTCGACCTGGTTTGATGCGAATTTCTTGTGGGCAGTTGGTTTATCCTATTGGCCACTACTTTAGTTCCAAATTTGAATGTTTTAAGTGTATGCGTTTAGACGTGATTGGCATATATCGATTTAACTTTAGAGGGTCATTTTTGACCTTCGACCTGGTTTGATGCGAATTTCTTGTGGGCAGTTGGTTTATCCTATTGGCCACTACTTTAGTTCCAAATTTGAATGCTTTAAGTGTATGCGTTTAGACGTGATTGGCATATATCGATTTAACTTTAGAGGGTCATTTTTGACCTTCGACCTGGTTTGATGCGAATTTCTTGTGGGCAGTTGGTTTATCCTATTGGCCACTACTTTAGTTCCAAATTTGAATGTTTTAAGTGTATGCGTTTAGACGTGATTGGCATATATCGATTTAACTTTAGAGGGTCATTTTTGACCTTCGACCTGGTTTGATGCGAATTTCTTGTGGGCAGTTGGTTTATCCTATTGGCCACTACTTTAGTTCCAAATTTGAATGCTTTAAGTGTATGGGTATAGACGTGATTGGCATATATCGATTTAACTTTAGAGGGTCATTTTTGACCTTCCACCTGCTTAGATGCGAATTTCTTGTGGGCAGTTGGTTTATCCTATTGGCCACTACTTTAGTTCCAAATTTGAATGCTTTAAGTGTATGCGTTTAGACGTGATTGGCATATATCGATTTAACTTTAGAGGGTCATTTTTGACCTTCGACTTGCTTAGATGCGAATTTCTTGTGGGCAGTTGGTTTATCCTATTGGCCACTACTTTAGTTCCAAATTTGAATGCTTTAAGTGTATGCGTTTAGACGTGATTGGCATATATCGATTTAACTTTAGAGGGTCATTTTTGACCTTCGACCTGGTTTGATGCGAATTTCTTGTGGGCAGTTGGTTTATCCTATTGGCCACTACTTTAGTTCCAAATTTGAATGTTTTAAGTGTATGCGTTTAGACGTGATTGGCATATATCGATTTAACTTTAGAGGGTCATTTTTGACCTTCGACCTGGTTTGATGCGAATTTCTTGTGGGCAGTTGGTTTATCCTATTGGCCACTACTTTAGTTCCAAATTTGAATGCTTTAAGTGTATGGGTATAGACGTGATTGGCATATATCGATTTAACTTTAGAGGGTCATTTTTGACCTTCCACCTGCTTAGATGCGAATTTCTTGTGGGCAGTTGGTTTATCCTATTGGCCACTACTTTAGTTCCAAATTTGAATGCTTTAAGTGTATGCGTTTAGACGTGATTGGCATATATCGATTTAACTTTAGAGGGTCATTTTTGACCTTCGACTTGCTTAGATGCGAATTTCTTGTGGGCAGTTGGTTTATCCTATTGGCCACTACTTTAGTTCCAAATTTGAATGCTTTAAGTGTATGCGTTTAGACGTGATTGGCATATATCGATTTAACTTTAGAGGGTCATTTTTGACCTTCGACCTGGTTTGATGCGAATTTCTTGTGGGCAGTTGGTTTATCCTATTGGCCACTACTTTAGTTCCAAATTTGAATGTTTTAAGTGTATGCGTTTAGACGTGATTGGCATATATCGATTTAACTTTAGAGGGTCATTTTTGACCTTCGACCTGGTTTGATGCGAATTTCTTGTGGGCAGTTGGTTTATCCTATTGGCCACTACTTTAGTTCCAAATTTGAATGCTTTAAGTGTATGCGTTTAGACGTGATTGGCATATATCGATTTAACTTTAGAGGGTCATTTTTGACCTTCGACCTGGTTTGATGCGAATTTCTTGTGGGCAGTTGGTTTATCCTATTGGCCACTACTTTAGTTCCAAATTTGAATGCTTTAAGTGTATGCGTTTAGACGTGATTGGCATATATCGATTTAACCTTAGAGGGTCATTTTTGACCTTCGACCTGGTTTGATGCGAATTTCTTGTGGGCAGTTGGTTTATCCTATTGGCCACTACTTTAGTTCCAAATTTGAATGCTTTAAGTGTATGCGTTTAGACGTGATTGGCATATATCGATTTAACTTTAGAGGGTCATTTTTGACCTTCGACCTGCTTAGATGCGAATTTCTTGTGGGCAGTTGGTTTATCCTATTGGCCACTACTTTAGTTCCAAATTTGAATGCTTTAAGTGTATGGGTATAGACGTGATTGGCATATATCGATTTAACTTTAGAGGGTCATTTTTGACCTTCCACCTGCTTAGATGCGAATTTCTTGTGGGCAGTTGGTTTATCCTATTGGCCACTACTTTAGTTCCAAATTTGAATGCTTTAAGTGTATGCGTTTAGACGTGATTGGCATATATCGATTTAACTTTAGAGGGTCATTTTTGACCTTCGACTTGCTTAGATGCGAATTTCTTGTGGGCAGTTGGTTTATCCTATTGGCCACTACTTTAGTTCCAAATTTGAATGCTTTAAGTGTATGCGTTTAGACGTGATTGGCATATATCGATTTAACTTTAGAGGGTCATTTTTGACCTTCGACCTGGTTTGATGCGAATTTCTTGTGGGCAGTTGGTTTATCCTATTGGCCACTACTTTAGTTCCAAATTTGAATGTTTTAAGTGTATGCGTTTAGACGTGATTGGCATATATCGATTTAACTTTAGAGGGTCATTTTTGACCTTCGACCTGGTTTGATGCGAATTTCTTGTGGGCAGTTGGTTTATCCTATTGGCCACTACTTTAGTTCCAAATTTGAATGCTTTAAGTGTATGGGTATAGACGTGATTGGCATATATCGATTTAACTTTAGAGGGTCATTTTTGACCTTCCACCTGCTTAGATGCGAATTTCTTGTGGGCAGTTGGTTTATCCTATTGGCCACTACTTTAGTTCCAAATTTGAATGCTTTAAGTGTATGCGTTTAGACGTGATTGGCATATATCGATTTAACTTTAGAGGGTCATTTTTGACCTTCGACTTGCTTAGATGCGAATTTCTTGTGGGCAGTTGGTTTATCCTATTGGCCACTACTTTAGTTCCAAATTTGAATGCTTTAAGTGTATGCGTTTAGACGTTATTGGCATATATCGATTTAACTTTAGAGGGTCATTTTTGACCTTCGACCTGGTTTGATGCGAATTTCTTGTGGGCAGTTGGTTTATCCTATTGGCCACTACTTTAGTTCCAAATTTGAATGTTTTAAGTGTATGCGTTTAGACGTGATTGGCATATATCGATTTAACTTTAGAGGGTCATTTTTGACCTTCGACCTGGTTTGATGCGAATTTCTTGTGGGCAGTTGGTTTATCCTATTGGCCACTACTTTAGTTCCAAATTTGAATGCTTTAAGTGTATGCGTTTAGACGTGATTGGCATATATCGATTTAACTTTAGAGGGTCATTTTTGACCTTCGACCTGGTTTGATGCGAATTTCTTGTGGGCAGTTGGTTTATCCTATTGGCCACTACTTTAGTTCCAAATTTGAATGCTTTAAGTGTATGCGTTTAGACGTGATTGGCATATATCGATTTAACCTTAGAGGGTCATTTTTGACCTTCGACCTGGTTTGATGCGAATTTCTTGTGGGCAGTTGGTTTATCCTATTGGCCACTACTTTAGTTCCAAATTTGAATGCTTTAAGTGTATGCGTTTAGACGTGATTGGCATATATCGATTTAACTTTAGAGGGTCATTTTTGACCTTCGACCTGGTTTGATGCGAATTTCTTGTGGGCAGTTGGTTTATCCTATTGGCCACTACTTTAGTTCCAAATTTGAATGCTTTAAGTGTATGCGTTTAGACGTGATTGGCATATATCGATTTAACTTTAGAGGGTCATTTTTGACCTTCGACCTGGTTTGATGCGAATTTCTTGTGGGCAGTTGGTTTATCCTATTGGCCACTACTTTAGTTCCAAATTTGAATGCTTTAAGTGTATGCGTTTAGACGTGATTGGCATATATCGATTTAACTTTAGAGGGTCATTTTTGACCTTCGACCTGGTTTGATGCGAATTTCTTGTGGGCAGTTGGTTTATCCTATTGGCCACTACTTTAGTTCCAAATTTGAATGCTTTAAGTGTATGCGTTTAGACGTGATTGGCATATATCGATTTAACTTTAGAGGGTCATTTTTGACCTTCGACCTGGTTTGATGCGAATTTCTTGTGGGCAGTTGGTTTATCCTATTGGCCACTACTTTAGTTCCAAATTTGAATGCTTTAAGTGTATGCGTTTAGACGTGATTGGCATATATCGATTTAACTTTAGAGGGTCATTTTTGACCTTCGACCTGGTTTGATGCGAATTTCTTGTGGGCAGTTGGTTTATCCTATTGGCCACTACTTTAGTTCCAAATTTGAATGCTTTAAGTGTATGCGTTTAGACGTGATTGGCGTATATCGATTTAACTTTAGAGGGTCATTTTTGACCTTCGACCTGGTTTGATGCGAATTTCTTGTGGGCAGTTGGTTTATCCTATTGGCCACTACTTTAGTTCCAAATTTGAATGCTTTAAGTGTATGCGTTTAGACGTGATTGGCATATATCGATTTAACTTTAGAGGGTCATTTTTGACCTTCGACCTTGCTTAGATGCGAATTTCTTGTGGGCAGTTGGTTTATCCTATTGGCCACTACTTTAGTTCCAAATTTGAATGCTTTAAGTGTATGCGTTTAGACGTGATTGGCATATATCGATTTAACTTTAGAGGGTCATTTTTGACCTTCGACTTGCTTAGATGCGAATTTCTTGTGGGCAGTTGGTTTATCCTATTGGCCACTACTTTAGTTCCAAATTTGAATGCTTTAAGTGTATGCGTTTAGACGTGATTGGCATATATCGATTTAACTTTAGAGGGTCATTTTTGACCTTCGACTTGCTTAGATGCGAATTTCTTGTGGGCAGTTGGTTTATCCTATTGGCCACTACTTTAGTTCCAAATTTGAATGCTTTAAGTGTATGCGTTTAGACGTGATTGGCATATATCGATTTAACTTTAGAGGGTCATTTTTGACCTTCGACTTGCTTAGATGCGAATTTCTTGTGGGCAGTTGGTTTATCCTATTGGCCACTACTTTAGTTCCAAATTTGAATGCTTTAAGTGTATGCGTTTAGACGTGATTGGCATATATCGATTTAACTTTAGAGGGTCATTTTTGACCTTCGACCTGGTTTGATGCGAATTTCTTGTGGGCAGTTGGTTTATCCTATTGGCCACTACTTTAGTTCCAAATTTGAATGCTTTAAGTGTATGCGTTTAGACGTGATTGGCGTATATCGATTTAACTTTAGAGGGTCATTTTTGACCTTCGACCTGGTTTGATGCGAATTTCTTGTGGGCAGTTGGTTTATCCTATTGGCCACTACTTTAGTTCCAAATTTGAATGCTTTAAGTGTATGCGTTTAGACGTGATTGGCATATATCGATTTAACTTTAGAGGGTCATTTTTGACCTTCGACCTGGTTTGATGCGAATTTCTTGTGGGCAGTTGGTTTATCCTATTGGCCACTACTTTAGTTCCAAATTTGAATGCTTTAAGTGTATGCGTTTAGACGTGATTGGCGTATATCGATTTAACTTTAGAGGGTCATTTTTGACCTTCGACCTGGTTTGATGCGAATTTCTTGTGGGCAGTTGGTTTATCCTATTGGCCACTACTTTAGTTCCAAATTTGAATGCTTTAAGTGTATGCGTTTAGACGTGATTGGCATATATCGATTTAACTTTAGAGGGTCATTTTTGACCTTCGACCTGGTTTGATGCGAATTTCTTGTGGGCAGTTGGTTTATCCTATTGGCCACTACTTTAGTTCCAAATTTGAATGCTTTAAGTGTATGCGTTTAGACGTGATTGGCATATATCGATTTAACTTTAGAGGGTCATTTTTGACCTTCGACCTGGTTTGATGCGAATTTCTTGTGGGCAGTTGGTTTATCCTATTGGCCACTACTTTAGTTCCAAATTTGAATGCTTTAAGTGTATGCGTTTAGACGTGATTGGCATATATCGATTTAACTTTAGAGGGTCATTTTTGACCTTCGACCTGGTTTGATGCGAATTTCTTGTGGGCAGTTGGTTTATCCTATTGGCCACTACTTTAGTTCCAAATTTGAATGCTTTAAGTGTATGCGTTTAGACGTGATTGGCATATATCGATTTAACTTTAGAGGGTCATTTTTGACCTTCGACCTGGTTTGATGCGAATTTCTTGTGGGCAGTTGGTTTATCCTATTGGCCACTACTTTAGTTCCAAATTTGAATGCTTTAAGTGTATGCGTTTAGACGTGATTGGCATATATCGATTTAACTTTAGAGGGTCATTTTTGACCTTCGACCTGGTTTGATGCGAATTTCTTGTGGGCAGTTGGTTTATCCTATTGGCCACTACTTTAGTTCCAAATTTGAATGCTTTAAGTGTATGCGTTTAGACGTGATTGGCATATATCGA